>JAAGKR010011311.1:0-11511 GCA_011419295.1 Clarias macrocephalus
GTGGCCAAAGTTATACAAGCACTGGAGCAAATTGTTCTTTTGGTAAACAGGTTTAATTTTTCTCCAGACCTAGGTCTTAACTTACTGAACAAAAAAAATAATAAAAAATACAGAAAAATAAAAAAATCCCTACTTATGGAGTCCCTACAAGGGAGTTTCACTGTTGATTTAAGTGATTGCTTATCTATGATTTTGTCTGTTTGATTGTAGTTCGTTCATTTGCATTGCTCATATATTAATCTATAATTTAATAATTTTGAATCTGCTGAGGTTCTGAGCCCTATGCAATCACCCAAATCAGCTTTTGGAAAGAATAACAACTGTGCCTTTTGTCAACGTCCTTTCCTTAAGAAGTGAGAGGCATGATACGATGCAACCATAACATTTATAACATTTTCAAATAAAGTCAGTCACTTGTGCAAACTGCACGATCTCTTCATAAGTTTTCTTTATATATAACCAGCACATTATGGTAAACAATACAGTGGTGATTGAAAGTCGGTGAAGCCTTTTAGAATTGCCTGTATTATTACATAAATGTGTCTTTAAAAAAACATCTGATGTTTATACACGTCCTAAAAGTAGATAAAGAGGACTTAGTTAAACAAATGAGACAAAAATTATCCTTGTACATTTATTAATTGAGGAAAATGATCCAATGACGCATCTTTTTGTGGCAAAAAGCATGTGAAACTCAAGGATTAGCATAAATTTTATGGTGAAAATCAGTCGGGTGTTTTCAATTGATAGGATGATAAGTACACTGTTTTATTTACAGGAATCCATCAAAGTCTTATTTCTGGACCATGTTTGTGTGTTTAAATTCTTTAAAAATAAAGACATTTTCTGAGGACATCAGTAAAAGAGTTTTTGATGCTCCTCATGTAGGAAAATGTTACAAAACTATCTCTAAAAAAGTTTGTACTCCACCAGTCCACAGTTAGACCAATTGTGTAGAAATGGAGGAAATTCAGCACCATTGGTATTAGAGATTCTTTTGTGTTTTTCTTTTATTCGTTTGCATTTACCATGGTGAAACATTGCTATTCCTCCAAAATCCAACAGGTGATGCTCTAAACTATCCACATACTGGCAGGTGGCTCAGCATCACGTGTGGTATAAGCAAATTATTTTTGCCCGGAGTTTAAAAATATTACACTTGGTCATTAATTAATTAATTTATGACCAAATGTAATATTTTTGTAATTTATTTAGATATAGGTTCTTTTTTATCTACTATTTACAAAAACCTTATATAATATTAATATATTAATATTTAGCTCCAGCCATAGTTGCTGTTAGTTTTGTTTAATAGACACATTAGTATCTATTTAGGTATTATTTTTGTTCCCATTCCTTTTGTTCTATTTTATTGAATAGGCAAATCCAATTAAAATGTGTCCTACTAAATGAAGATATAATTAAACATTGCCTTCATATGAGATCTTATATTTCTCGGTCTCAAAAATGGGGTTCTGTAACATATACTATATTCCAAAACCTTGATGGTCCCCCTTTCCTCTTATAATAATATCCACTTTCTGTGAAAGCTTTCCATAAGATTGTGGAGAACGGCTTTGTTCATGCTTACGAGGTGGCTTAGGGAGTTAAGGCATGGGACTACTGAATGAAAGGTTGGTGATTCAAGCCCCAGCGCAACCGAGTTGCCACTGTTGGGTCCTTGAGCATGACCCTCCCCTTTCTGCTCTAAGGCTGCTGTATCATGTATCACTGGCTTTGACCCCCAGCTGTGCTGACATGCAGTAATGTATATGTAGCAAATAAATGCTTGACTTAAACGAGGTTGGGCGAGATCTCGCTTTGTATCCAGAAACAAGTTCAGGTGTTTTAGTTCCAGAGAAGAGAAATCATATTTCTACAGTATACAGAGACCTTCTGTACTGCTCTGTTCTTTCAACGTTGTGACAACTTTTATTCCCCCATTTTTATTGTGTAACAGTGGTGGCTATTACTCATTTTCAACCAGGTTGTGATGGTTGCTTGTTATTTATAGTTGTAAGCCTGATTAATAAGTAGAAGGGGAAGTTATATCAACTATAAATTTAAAAACCATGAAGTGCATGTTAATACATGAGCAAATCCCTCCAATAACTTACGAAGAATCATATAGAATTATTGATAATGAACATGGAACTTAATTTACTTTAACAGCGCTCTCTCGGCTCTCGAGCCCTCGCGTGTTGGAACACGTATAATTCAGGCGCCCAAACCAGCGCTACGACGTCATATGTAAGCGACGGCACTGAGGCAACACGACCTTCTAACAGAAAGCTTGACAGTACAATGTGTTGATTGACTGGGTGCTTCTGTAGTGTTTATTTGATCAGAATCATGTTCCGTGCTTCATTCACGATATGTACGAGAGGCATTACTGCACGGGTAAGGAAGCAGAAATGTCTAGAAACGGAAATACAGCGTTATAGCACTAGAATGTAGTGCTAAGCAATCTAACGTAAGCTAAGCTAGCTCAAACTGGTGTAATTGCCTGTGACTGATATTTAGTGCAGATATTTTAGCTTCAGGAACAATATCCTGGTTTGTACTGTACATCTGACAATGTACTTTATTTTCTCTCCACACACTAGCTGATCTCCTCTGTCTCTGGAGAAAACAGTCTTCCGTCAAATTTGCGTCTTCCATCAAATCTAATAGGAGCTCCGAGACCAAGTAAGATCCTCAGACTTTACATCCATCACATAACATGTCGTTTTAGTATCTACATTTGGCTTACAACTGGTTTCAGCATGTTCACGTCAGATATCCACTGCTTTAACCCTGACTCTCGTGCAGTTCAGTTCATCAGGGATGCACGGTTTGACCAAAAAACATCACATTGTGATTATTATGACATGTATTGTGGTTTTAACCGCACACTAAGAGGAGGGAAATGTAGAAACGATAGTGTGAAGAAGTGCTGGATAAAAGCAGATGAATAGTTTGTTACACAAGACAAGATCAAGAAAGGAAGCATTAGACGTTTTTAAGGAAGGCTTGACTGGAAAATCAGCTTTGAGAGGCCAGGAAGATGAGGGAGAATGCGGTGATGCAACCAACTGGATTCCAATAGCAGCAAGATGAACTGCACTATTTAACTATTAAATGTAAGATTTGTTGTTTAAACATATTTACCTAGGCTAACAGGAAAGAAATGGACAAATAATCCCATTAGGAGGATGTTTGTAAGTATTTATATATCAATAAAAAAAATTATATAAAAAGTACCTCAATTATTGACAAACTCAACATAAACTTCCAACTATGCACATTTTATCTGTAACAAATTGAAGCATTTGATTTTATGCAATGAAGCATTCAAATCTTATGGTTAGATTTTTTTTTAATGGTATGAGATTCTAGTGTGAGAAAGACATGACAAAATCTTGGTGAAAAAATTCTGGGCACATAATTGTATATTTATAAATCATAACGCAAAAGCAAACCACAAACTTGAACGCCCAAATTATTGTTCTTTTTCAGGAAGATAAAATGAACCATAAAGCATCTTACACTGGGCCTTATTTTAAAAAGCGGTGTATGAATGGATTTGTTTGTAAATTGTTTTTAATTAATGAAAAATTTTGTGTGTACATTTACACATATAGCTCACTAATATAAACTTCAGCTGATCAGCTTCGAATCTTATCATTTGCCTGGATTGTTGCACTTTCGTACATACTAACGTGAAGTTTATGAGCATTGCATGTCTCAAGTTGCAGTGTGCAATATACGTATGTGGCTTTCTATTCCCTCCTGCTTTTTAAGCGTGGATGATTTTCAATAGCCTTTTAAATATTAGCAGTTTTCCTGCATGATGTATTTGGTTTGATCACCAAGGAACGGTATTAATTAAATGATGTAAATTTAATGAAAGAAATGGAACAATGTTTTCCTGTGACAGGCTTCAAAGTACCTAAAGATACAATTTAAAAACCGGTTGTTTATGTAACAATCTCAGCAGCAACCTCATTTCCACTCTCATCTGTTCCAACCACTAGCATTCAGCATCACCAGCCTGATCATCTTATCATCTGCACATGTTGCTCACTGGTTCATGCCTTCCGTTAGATGCTTTTGTGTTTGAATGATTCACTCACTGTGTGGCTTAACAAAGAAAACCCATTCCTCTGAAACTCTGAAAATGGAGAACTTATTCCTCAAGACTACGTTAAAATATAAGAAGGTCTGACTCTTTGGAAGCAGAATATGAATAAATGTGGGTGGCTCAAGACCTTTGCTGAGTACTGTATTTTATTAGATTGGGCCTTTTTACATATTTTTAAATAATATAAATTTTTTTGGCATAGATGTGACTCAAAATAACTTCCACATCTTCCTATGAGAAAGTCCTTTTTGGTGTTTACCCTTATAATTTCAGTCTTGTGGGCTTTGCCTTTATGAAGTTTTGTGGGCATCACCAAATGTAAATCAGCTGCTCTTTGAACTCAGGTGATTGTTCAACAACATGTGTATGAAAATCAGACATCAGAGTTTCTAAAACTTTGGATTTTTCATTGTTTGGCTTATGCAAAAACAAACAAAAAAAGATTTAAATTAAAAGATAAATGAGACCAGATTGATAGCATTCACATGTTATTATTGTGAGATTAAATAATTTCAGTTACTTATACCTTATAACATTTCCAAAAATATGAAATAATATAAAATATTATTTCATATTTTTGGAAATATGAAATAATATTTTATTTCATATGATAACAGGTGGCATATCGGTCAGCCCAGGGTTAACCCCCAGGGTCAGGGTTTGATTCTCGCCTCAGGTCTGTGTGTGGAGTTTGCATGTTCTCTCTGTGATGAGTGGGTTTCCACTGGGTGCTCTGGTTTCCTCCCTCAGTCCAAAGTCATACAGTGTCAGCTGTTTTGTGTTTCAAAATTGCCTGTAGTGTGTAAGTGAGTGTGTTTTTGTGTGCCCTGTCTCATGCCCCAATGTTGTACATATTACCTGTATGTTGAAACGCATGTACACCTTTGTGGGTGTTTTTGTTTTTACATTTTTTTAGAGGTAGCCCTCCCCACTGGTTCTGAGCTTCCTGTCCTGCGCAGATGTGATGCTGATATTCCAGCTCACCTTGCACCTGTTCAAACATGGCTACACTCTTTAGGAAGTTATGAGAGTGAGCCGTTGGGGATTGTTGATCTTCACCCTGATGTGTTTTCTGTCCCGGTCAGGTAAACTAGTGAATTTATTTACTGCACTGATGTGTGAAAATCAGACATCAGAGACACATGGCCATTTAGTGACTAATCCTAACATATACAACCATATAACAGACACAATAATATAACATCGTAGAGGAAATGGAGAGTAATCTTGCATTACTTGCATTTATTCCTTGTTCTGTCTGTTTCATTCCACAAACAAGGCTCGATATACTCCATGCTGTGGAGGTCTGGCAGAGAAACTTCAAAAGAATTGTAAGTAGCCTTGTAACCCAGATGGACAGTAATATTAATCTCTAGTGTGTTTATGTCTTAAAGAATATTTCCTGTTTAAATGTGTATGCTTTCATGGAACAACAATCATGATCATCAATCACCAGCTTTCACAATCACATCGAGCTTATAAAGTTTACAGTCCTACACTGGACTGTAGACATGTCCAGTGTTTATATTATTTGTTTGTAATGCTGAAGCAACATCTAATGTAATCATTCGTTTATTAATCTATAGAGCCATGCCAAGGTGAAGAGCAGGGCAGAGGTCAGAGGAGGAGGCAGGAAACCATGGAAGCAGAAGGGAAGTGGACGTGCTCGGCAAGGAAGCATTCGCTCCCCGCTGTGGAGAGGAGGTAACTGTATTTGTTCCAGTTTACTGTCATATATATAGGCTGTGTCATTTTTGTGTGCTGCATTCCTCAAAGGATGCAGGCTTGTGGGATGAAGGCTTGTGGCCTTCGCTGACCATGTAGACCATTTAAGGCCGAATTTAAAATGGAAATGCAACAGTCTGGGTTACTGCTTGCGTCTTTAGCAGTTTCAGCCTTTACTGTTGCATCATTATAATATGAAGTATAAGTTATTTAGAAAATTATTTACAATGATCGTGGTTTTAAAAAAAAAAAGGTTCATGAAAATCTGTATCTCAGGGAGCAGAGTTATTATAATTTATATATTTAGAAATATATATATTTTCTATATACAGTACTGTGAAAGTGTTAGGCACATGCAAATAAATGTTGTAGAGCAAGGATGCCTTAAAAAACACCCCATAATAAATAAACAGTAATTAATTAACCAAAGTCAGTGTATGGTGTGACAACTTTACCTATTAGTGTCTGGTACAATTAATGCAGTTTTATAAGGAAATTAGCTAAGTTTTACTGAGCATCATGCAGAAAAACCCACAGTTTTTCTGATTACTGTTGTATCTTGGATGCAAAGCTTCCATTTTGTTTTTTGCTTAACAAGTGGTCGCTTGTATAATATACTACTTTTCTTTTTGGCATACAGATAGTTTTCTGCAACTTTTAATTCTGCTTTGGAATACTGATGTTCAGGAAAATTTTGCCCTGACTCAATAATAAAGTCCTAAAATTAAAATAATCTATAACAATGTTTATACTAAAAAGATCTTTACATAGTTACATATATTATATTAGTTTATAATATTCTCAAGTCCACCATCATCTCTTCCCCAGCTCACATAGAATCCTGGGATAGGTAAAAGAAGGCTAAGTTTGTCAGTCGCATCTAAAGGAACCTTTGAAACTGGACAGCACTTGAAATTGAGCTATGAAGTGATCCGATTTCAAATGCATACTTCAAAGGATGCATAGTTCAGTAGCTCAGTGTTGTGTTTCATTTTAGGTGGTGTTTCTCATGGTCCAAGAGGCCCAACCAGTTATTATTACATGCTGCCCATGAAGGTGCGAGTACAAGGACTGAAAATCGCACTTACTGCCAAACTTACGCAGGTACGTCATGACAGTCCGATTATGATAAATAAAACTGGCTCCAATATGAAACACTGAAATATCACAAATTCTGTAATGTAGACGAGCACAGATGCTCAGTTCATATTTAAGGTTAGGTAAGTTCAAAAAGGTTGTATTGTGTGTGCAAATATTGCACATACAATACAAAATGTTTAATATTGACTATTTTAACTTGACTGAAATTAATGCAGTGTCAAAAGGGTTTAGATTTGATTTTACATTCCTGATGCAAGATGATTTGACGATTAAAGACCAGACGAGTTTAGGACTACTTCTGTAATTAGTCTCAAAATCAAGTGCTCCAAGTTGTCATGTATGACCTAAATGTGCTATGCTGTTATTACTATTATTCTCCTAGGATTATCTTCATGTTATTGACTCGTTGGAGATTCCCACTCCTGACCCACACTACCTAGAGGAACTGGTCAAACACAGGCAGTGGGGGGATTCAGTCCTGATTGTGGATGTGTGAGTATCCCCATCATTATGCATTTACATCCCTATGTTTATGCAACATTCATTCACCCCCCCCCCCCCCAACATTTCTCACTCAGTTCCCTTTTACCAAAAAATAACTACTACTTTTTGAATCTTATTCAGAGGAGAGGAGTTCTCCCCCAACATTCTGCAAGCCACAGAAAACTTGAAAACTGTTAATATCATTCCAGCCATAGGTGAATATATGCACTTATTAGGAAGTCATGCTTCCTGCCCCTTTTGCAAACATTTACATGTGACATTTGAAAGATGTCTCATGTCATTTAACCATTAACTGTCATTTCCCATAAACTTGCACTTTTACAGGCCTGAATGTTCACAGCATGCTGAAACACGAAAGTCTGGTCCTCACGTTGGAGGCGGTGAAGTTTCTTGAAAAGAAGTTGCTGTGGCACGACTCTCGCTTCACGCCGCTCTACCCATTCAAATTGTCCTATAGTGACATGCCATAAACAGTTATGTATTAAAAATTTTTATTTCATAAACACTGATCTAAATGGCAATTATTTCATTCACACAACAAACAGGGAAAACATGCAAAAAAATAAAAAGCTTATAAATTAACGTGGCATGGAGGTTAAAGTCATTTGATTAAGTCATGTTATGTATAGTGTGTTTTTGCAGGAATGATGCCGTTTGCCAAATCATATCGGATTTCCCATCGTAAAGCAGAACGCTTCTTCTCTGTAGGCACAACATAAGTGTTTGGGATGTATGTCCTCTGGGGCTTTGGCTGCAAAAAATTAAGTTGCACATAAAAAAGGTATTTTTAGAAAACTACATTCTCTACATGATTTTAAAAAAGAGCAATAATTTGATAAAAATATGAATCATCTAGATGTGACTTACAGGTGGAGGCTGGTATGCGAGTTGTTCCTGAAGAAGAAAAAAGCAGTGTTAGTCACATGATATACTCCATTATTTATTTATTTATTTATTGTCAATATAATGCTATATAAAAATGTATTGCGCTTCCTGGTTAAAAAAATATCACCACTGTTTGGTAAATACTTAAGAGCCTTTGACTGGCTAATTACTGCAGTGATTAACATTTTTTCTGGCAAAAATTATTTTAAGCCTAACTGATGTACTGAGTAGCTTTCAATTTGTTAA
Organism: Clarias macrocephalus; assembly: GCA_011419295.1. NCBI lineage: Eukaryota > Metazoa > Chordata > Actinopteri > Siluriformes > Clariidae > Clarias > Clarias macrocephalus. The sequence continues at coordinate 8,585 of JAAGKR010011311.1, forward strand.
ACGAGTTGGGCAATGTATCCCATGGTTGTGGAAGTTAGTCCCATGTTCACAGAGGTCAAATTGTACCCACTGTACAAGGCTCTGGAGGCAGTATTATAATTTGGGGTTGCTTCAGGTCTAGACTTAATATGTGACAATAAAATTAAAGTCAGCTGATGACCTGTATGTACTGAATGACCAGGTTATCACATCTATGATTTTAATCTTTGTTAATAGCACAAGCATATTTTAGGACGACAATGCCAATTTTCGTCAGGCTTAAATTGTCAAAGAGTGGTTCGGAGTTTTGCACATGAACTGGCCCTTGCGAGTCCTACCCTAACCTAGCCAAGATTAAAATGCATTTAAAATCTAAACAATGCATGTTGTAATTAAAGCTTAATAATAATAATAGCAAAAATTTAATTAATAATAATTTATTATAATAAATAATTGATCATAATGAAAGCTACTTTTGTTTTTTTGTGGCTAAGAAGTGTATATGGTGGGCCTGAAGACGTAATATAAAATGAAGTACTGGTACCCTGATGGCCCAGTGTAGCTCTTTTCTGCGTTTCTCTCCAGGCGGCTTAAACATCTCCCACTCTTGTTTGTACTGGAAATACCTGAGTGGGAAGATAAGGGAATTTGTTTTATTTAAATATAACCATTATAGGATAAGAAAAACTTGCATATTATGAGCATAGTGATGGTGTTTATCAAAAACAATCTTACTTTGCAACTGGATCTGTTTTCTTCAAGTTTCTTGTGTGTGGGTGATCCATAACTGGACGAATGACTAAGAGAAGATTGTTAATAATTACGTGAGGCAGAAACAGAAAACAAATTTTAAACTTGTCATGTGCTTTAGTTAATTAAAAATCACTACAGAAACATAAGTTCTTCCATAACAACTTGTATTAAATTTCCCCAGGAAGAATTACAAGCTGTGTAAAAATAAAAGCCAAGGTTGTGTATAGTCGAGGCCAAAAGTTTTGAGAATTGCATAAATATTGGAAATTGGAAAAGTTGCTGCTTAAGTTTTTATAATAGCAATTTGCATATACTCCCGAATGTTATGAAGAGTGATCAGATGAATTGCAATATCCTGAAAAAAAACTTTCCACTGCATTTCATTGCTGTCATTAAAGGACCTGCTGAGATCATATCAGTAATCGTCTTGTTAACTCAGGTGAGAATGTTGACGAGCACAAGGCTGGAGATCAGTATGTCAGGCTGATTGGGTTAGAATGGCAGACAATCCATCGCAGGGCACAGACACACACACTCACTCATTCACACACTACGGGCAATTTGGGAACGCCAATTAGCCTAACCTACATGTCTTTGGACTGTGGGAGGAAACCGGAGGAAACCCACCAAGCAAGGGGAGAACATGCAAACTCCATGCACACAGAGATGGGAATCGAGTCTGGCCGGGGATCGAACCCGGACCCTGGCGGTGGAAGGCGACAGTGCTAACCACTACACCACTGTGCCGCCTAGGTGGACCAAAAAAAACTAATTCTGACAAACTCCAAGAAGTGATTATGAAATAATGGGTTACTATAAGTCAGGATTTGGTCCAGAAATTGATTAAGAGCAGCCCAGTCGAATTGCAGAGGTCCTGAAAAAGAAGGGCCAACACTGCAAATACTGACTCTTTGCATAAATGTCATGTAATTATTGATAAAAGCCTTTGAAATCTATGAAGTGCTTGTAATTATATTTCAGTACATCACAGAAACAACTGAAACAAAGATCTAAAAGCAGTTTAACAGCAACTTTGTGAAAACTAATATTTGTGTCATTCTCAAAACTTTTGGCCACGACTGTAGTACAGAAAACTGAACAAGAATTTTTTTCCCCACATATGAATCAAAGAATTATGAATTTTGGACTCAAACCTATTGGAAAGGGTTTATGAGACAGTATATTAAAGTCTTACAGGATTTGGGGCGAGGTCTGATGTCATTCTCACTGCGAGATCTTGTCTATTAAAAACAGTAAGAACATTTATCATCATGAAAGAAGGCGAAAAAAGGAAATCAATACAGAACAGTGTGTGGGACAGTCAGCCGCGAGGTTCCAGATTTGCACGTGAGATTTTAATGGTGGATGACAGTACTGACCATGCCTTGAAGGTAGACTTGAAAGGCAGCGGGTAGTTCCTCTGTTACAGAGCTGTGTGTGTCACTGTAGCCGCTCGTGTCCTCACTCTCAGAGTAACCAGGGCCAGACACTTGAAGTTGCTCTAAACACTGTTCCAGCTCACTTATTGGCTCTTTAGAGACAGAGACAGAGAGACAAAGACTTAAAATGCAGCTTGTAAAAACAATTTTCAAACAACATTGATCCAAAGCAGATGTCTTCAGCCCCGTCCTACATTCATTAGATTTTATTGCCTCCACAAATTCTGCACTAACTGAAGGATCTAAACCAGGGTTTAAAAATATAGCCAGGATCTTATTGGCCAAGCTGGTTCATCAACTGGTTCCATTAGAATAAGCTGATAGTTTCTAGTCTTAGTATTACACATAACTAAGAGCACTCAGGAAATTAACTGAAGTTCAATTAGTTGTATTAGAAGCTGTTAAAAAGCACTAATAGTTGAAGTAAAAAATAAAAAAAAAGTTACCCACGTCTAAAAGGGTGCGACTTTACTTGCGTTCTCTTGTTGAAATCCTGCCTTGTGTGTCCATCTTCAGCTTTTATTGTGGTCAAACAGTCATCATGTCTTATGTTTAATGTACGGTTTTTGTGTATACGAAACGTTTCAATGTCTTTCCAGTCTCCACTGCAAAATGCCACATTTTGGTTATTCTCTCTTGTTACCTGGATATGAATGCCATCAGTGACTTTCCGATCACTTTCTGCATGATGAACACTTTCTGCAGAAAGAGAACGTGTTTGGGAATAATCCTCAGTGCTTGCAGAAGTAGATGTCA
>JAAGKR010011312.1:0-14460 GCA_011419295.1 Clarias macrocephalus
TGTTTCCTGTATAGCAAGGAACAAGCAGTTTTTAGCATTTTCAGTGTTTTGTGTTTTGCCCAGGAGAAGTTCCTCCAGGAACTGTTTAGTATTTACTTACTTTATTTACTCTGTGACTTTAAGCTCGATAGGCAGATGGTATTAAAATACTATATGTAAATATATTCTATACTCTAATGGCTTTTCCAATGAAAACGTTTCATTTCATTTCATATATTTGATATGTTTCAGTGAAACACGCTTCAGTTCATTCATTTCTCTGTGCTCGCCCAACACACAGGCTAAAAATTAACATGTCTGTCAGAGTCAAATAATAAGAGAGAGCACCCGCGGAAATCATAGCCCAAAACGTTTCTTCTACAAACGTAACTCTTTAGAACCAGATATTAGGATAGGCTATGGCTAAGAAAAGTTCCCTTCTCCTGGATCCTCCTTTTATTATTATTTTTTGGTTAATTAGACTTTCAGGTGAGCAGCACTGGACTGGATAACTTGGATAGTTGATGTTTTCACTCGACAAAAAAGATTATTCTCTGCTGAAAATGAGACTTGACGTTTAAAGATTGCCAATTTAACGATAATTCTCTTGTTCTGTTTAATATTTCTCACTAAATATACTGTATGAGTGTTATAGCGGTAGCATTGTAAAAAAAAAAATGCTGAGTTTTGTACTGTATGTAGCAGCAGTGAGCTTCGTAGTACATTCAGGCACCTCTGTTCGTTAACGTAATGTGTGAGCGGAGTTTTGGAAAAAATCTAAAATCTACATTTGACGATATAAAACATACTATGGGTTGTTTAACACTTTTTTGGTTTTTACGACATAATTCACTCACTCATTCATCTTCTATATCGCTTTATCCTGTATACAGGGTCACGGGGGGCCTGGAGCCTATCGCAGGAGACTTAGGGCACGAGGTGGGGTACATCCTGGACAGGGTTACAACATAATTCTTTCATAAAGCTATTTTTTTTCATTGTTTGAATGTCATGGTTCATATGCAATGTTGAAAACAATAGAAATAAAGAGAAAAAACATTGAATATTGTATTTCAGCTTGATCACTATGAATTGTATCTTTATCAGTTACGTATTAATTCATTATTTGTTCATTAATTCATTCATTTTTTTTTTTGGATTGCTCCTGTGCTGTTGATTGTTGTTTCTATAGCAATGGTGGGTTTCATGCGCCCAGGTTGCTTGCCCGAGGCCTAACCCTCCTCCTCGGGGCTTTTGAACTGGCAACAGTGGAGTCATTTTTATGAACACAGGCTTAAGGGCGAAACAGTGGCCACCCAGTGATGCCAAGGCTCGAACCCCCATTAACTGATTAAGCCGTCACTGCTCCTTTGACTTAGTTATTAGTAATATAAAATACATTCCAGAAATGAGAAATATAAAACTCACAGACTTTTTGTTAGTGCTGCACATAAAAATTAAAATCACAATATGGACCTGTACAGTTATTTAATCCCAAAAAGCTGCAATTTATAACAGGTAATATATTCATAATTGGGAATTTATGTAAACTAGTGCAAATATTAGCCATCCACAGACTACAAAATACAAATCCAGCTGTAATGCTGTTTTTTTCCACTTACTCTTTATTACACTCATTTAACTACCAAGCAATCAGTGAAATAAATGTGCAAAGTAATGCATTTGTGTCGAACATTACATGATTGTGCACATGATGCAGCAAGTCTTCAGATTCACTCATGTGGAAGGGCAGGTGACGCCGCTGCAAGTGTTGATTGTGAAGCTGAGAGTGTGCGACATGGCATGGAAGCTCTTTTTAGGATGCCAATAATAAATGGAGTATGTGATGCCCACAGCAGCATGGTAGCTTTTTCTGCCATGTTCATCTCCAGGCTCAGTCTGGATTGGCGGGTATGAATCAGCCTTTGTGGCCTGGCATGCACCAATGAACTGACTGTAAAAACCAGCGGGGCGGGATTGGATAGTGATTTGCAACCTGCGGCTTTGAAAACTCTCTGGCGCACAGCGCTGGTCAGAACCGAATTCACCCTGCCATAAGATGCAAGGGTTTTATTTAAAGGACACCAAAATTAATTGTGAGTGGAATGCCTTTGGGATGGGACAGAATTAAATGTATCCCGCACCAAAATGTTTTAAAAGAGGAAGAACAAGGCATAAGGCAAAGTGATGTTAAAAAAAGATGCGCTGGTAATAGAACAAGAAAATAAAAAGACTTGGTTTCATGTTTTTTCTCACTGCCCCAACTCATAGACATCCTCATACCAATAACCCGATGTACTGAATGTATGTTATGTCTATGCAACCCCATGTTAAATATAGGATGCAGGGAATTTAACATGGTCTTATTAAGATGCAAAAAGAGAAAAAGCATTCCGCTTACAGTGAGCATCTCACACTGGCAGCTCAGACCAGGAAGAACATAAAAAGGAATTCAGCTCGAGGCTGATAGTTTGATTTATCTGCCTACAGCTGAGGGATTTCATGCATGTTTTATGTGTTGTATCTATAGTGGTGTTTAAATAGTATGAAAGACTGAAGAGTTAGTGTAGTAGGGCAAGGAACGAGACGCCATGTAGGCCAATTAGACGGACTCTAGTGAATCTTTCTCAAACGAAATTTGCAATTTATGAATTCTCCACAGTGATTGTCTAGCACTGGTGTTTTGTACTGGGGAGAAGGATAGGAGAACATACTGGACCTGTCTGTACGTTCCATTATTAAAGTGTTATGTCTGGTTTAGCTTTCAAACAGTTGTAGAATCATGTCCAGTGTTTTTTTTTTTTGTTTTCATTTCCATAGTCTCGCTCACTCAGTAAACATGTAAACCTGCCAACTGCTACCAATATAAGATGTTTTATTTCGAGTAGCTCAGGTTGTGAGTGGCTAGATGGAGCAGTAAATGGAGGGAAATAATAGCGGAGTGCTTATACATTGGGCGAGTGTCCAGACTGCACTTGTGCTGGAGGAAAATGAGTGTTGTTTAGATTCACATGTACGAACACTTAGACAGACACACATGATGGCACATTGCTTGAAAAGTGGATTGCCTACATGCACAAAAATGACTTTGCTCCACTGGATGCTTGTCATGCTGCAGAATATGTTTCCATCCGTAAATTACCCCAGACTCTGCCTTCCATCTCCTTTTCATGCCTTTTCACTCTCTCACATTGTATTGTGTGTTTTTTTTTTTTGTACTTGGATTACGCCACACGGTTTGTCTCCCATCGCCGAGAACATGGAGGCTGGCATTAGCGAGATAAACAGAACTAACAAATGTTTTTCCAAATGCCTCGCATGCCAAGAAGAGGACATTTGCAGTCATGGTTTTTATGTTTATTTTTCCCAGCCCATGCAGCTCTCTCCCCAGTGTGTTGCCTTGTTTCTGTTCAGTTTAATTCTGATGCTGTTAAATCTGTATTTTTTATTTATTTATTTTTTTTTCCTATCCAGCTGTCCTGAGAGCATCTACCTAAAATCAGTGCCGGCTATAAACTCAGCCGCTCCTAATTACTTCAGCACTCCTCTGGCTTTCCACCTCTCTTATGCACAGCATGGACCGAGACACTTTTAATGAATATTTCACCGGTCTTTGTTCTCATTAACAGAGCGGTGGATCATGATTACGAGCCACGTCTCCCACTTACTCTCTCCACAGTAAATTAATCTATCAAATACATGCCAGGTGCAGTGTCATTATGATAGTCCTTTTATTCATGGTGAAATATGGGTTAGCCCAGGCTAGTGGTGAGCTACAAGCCCATTGATCCAGTATACTGATTTCTGCCTTTACATTACAGTGGAACATTTTTATGTAGGGAGAATCAAGTAGGACGCAGCATTCACAAGGAATGCAGTGCAATCTAGGTCTAATTTTGTCTTCGTGGTGTTTTGGGGATTGGATTAGTTCTACATAGGGAGGTGGGGTAAAGTAATTATTACCAGAGTACCCCTGGGATTGAATCCAGCCTGAATCCACAATGTCATCATTGTTACAGACTGTACTTGCATGGGAAATGCGTGGAAGCATGCTGGTCTGGACAGATGATGCCATCATTTGACCTTTTATTGAATGACCAGTAGAAATAACCCCATGCAGTGTACAGTACTGTGCGAAAGTCTTGGGCCACCCCTTATTTCTTCATATTTTGCTCCCGAAGAGTCAGACATTTCTGTATTTTTAATGTAGTCTTGAGGAATAGGTCTCTACTCTACCTGCTGAAACACATTTTGGCTCTCATTTTCAGTCTAATCCTAGTCTACGAGGAATGTTGTTTATTTGTTAAGCCATACACTGACCTCCGAGTGAACAGGTGCTGATGATGGCAGATGATCAGGCCGGTGATTAGTGCACTGGTGATGTTGGAACAGACAAGAGGGGAAATGAGGTCTCTGCTGAGGTTGTTACATAATCAAGTGATTTTTAAATTGTATCTTTAGGCATTTCGTATCCTGTGGCAGTAAACATTTGTTCCCATTTCTTTAATTTAATCTACATCATTTAATGTGATTCAATATAAAGAAATGAGGCGTGACTCAAGACTTTTGCACAGTACTGTACAGTACATCTGTTCCGAACGAGCTTGTTAATAAACAGGCCAACATATTGAGGGTTTATGGAAGAAAACCACACTGTGATCTGCTCCTAGTACAGCAAACTCAAACTACAGAAATGGGAAGAAGGCATTTTTTCTTTCATCTTTTGTTTTCTGTACCCGTCTAGATGTGGTAACCTTCTGTAAGCTCATGTACTTGTAGAGCAACCTCTACCTGAAACTCATTTTGCTGGCTGAAGATATTCTAAACAGTGGGGTTACTGAAGATGCTTATTTTTATTTTGAAATAAATTTAGAAAAGAAAAAATCACTTCAAATGTCCTCAGTTAGCATTCCGATTTCCCCCTCCAGTCTAGAGGCGAGTTTTGTCTGCTGACTGCTGTTTCCATATTGCTTGTAGTGTATAGTTGGGTGTGTGGTGTGTTGGCACCCCGTCCAGTCTCCAGGCCCCCCGCGAACATACGTTAATACTCAAGCCGTTGTATGGATACTTTGATTGCATTCTGAATGGATTATTTTGGGCAGCCAAACAGAATGTACCATTTTCTTTTCCATTTTTTCGCCTTTAAATTGAGGTTTCACACTGTTGCTTCACACCGTTTGTTCATTGTTGTGCACTAGCCGTTACTCACAATGTTCTCCTAGATGGCCACAGTTCGGAGCAAAGCTCAGCATTTTCCTGCTGTGTTGAAAATGACTATTTTGAATCAAAATTCGGTCTGGAGAATTATAAAGACTTAGTGTGCATTTTTCCCCTTATTCTCTCTAAGGACAAAGCCATTCTTAAACAAAGTTATGATTAATCTTTAATGTGCATTCCTGTAGCTGGGCTTTTCTTCTTGGAACACCGAAAAAGACTTAAGAAAAATAAGGAGACTGGCCTGCTGTTCTTGGATTAAATGTTCCCTGTGTGATATTGGCGTTGATAATTTGATTTCCAAGTCACAGGCTTAAAAAGTTTTTGTCATTTTATTGGTTGGCTTACATCCTACTTACATGTGCTTTTTCCCTTTTGAATGTACCGTGCGCCGTCATTATGGATTGCTCATTATCTGTGCAATAATACAAGCGTGGCATTGCTGAATTATACGCTTGTAATTATCAATTTACATTTAAATGAGTATTGTATAACAGTTAGACAGATTTCAATGAAAATATTTCATCTGAATGTAACTGGAAACACGGGTGAGTGCATGTACTGTATACAGTACGACCAAATTTGTGTGTGTGCGCTTTTTTTTTTTGTTGTTTTTGAGCAGTTGAGTGTTTCAGCATTGATGCAATATTAAATTTTCTCTTAATGTACACACAATGCCGACTTTATTACGAAGACCTAATAATCCAATCGTTTAGCAACCACACAATGTGTAAATCATACCCTCTCAAGGCCCTGTTTTTTTTTTTTAGAACTCATTTGGTGCATGTGGGAGCTGTGGTGCACCTACAGTATGGTAATATTTTTTTAAGACAGTTAAGTAGAGACATATTGAAACAACACATTAGATAGAAGGTGCATGAGTGATTTATGTCCAAGAGACATGAGCTGTACATGATGCATATCGGAAACTGTTAGGGTCACAGCGCCTGGTTACACCTATACTACTGTAATGTTATAACTATAATTCAACTCCTAAGGTTGAGTTTGGTTCATTTCAGAGTGGTCTGAGTTTATTTGGACTGTTCACATACAGTATGCACAAACAATGTGACTAATCGCTCTCAGTATATTTTCAGGGCTGAAACAGACCGAGTGTGAAAACACACTTTGATTCACTGCAAAATCAAATCAAAACAAGAGTTTGCGAAATGTTGTATATAAAATGAATCAACATAGTATTGATATTAAATTGCATAATTAAATTACCACAAACACAGCTGCAGGTTGATTTATCCATTGTGACAAAATTATTGTAGGCAGATTTATAGCGCTGCTTTTATGCAAATTAGTAACAAGCTTATATTATTTTCTTCCCTGTCTGAACTGAACAAGTTACTTAACTTTGATGACTTTCCCACATTTCCATTACGAAGAGTAAGAAAGAATCACACTTAAAAAAAACAAGCGTAGCACGGCGCTCTACCTTTAAATTCACTGAAGATGTGGGAAGCGTGGGAATGTGGCTTAAATTCAGGAATGTAGGACACATGCATGCTGTTCATTAACAAGGTTAAACTTAAACTTAGTTTGAACTGCTGTAGAAAACAGCACGCAGATATTTATCCGTGAGAAATGATGTAAAATGATAAATGGTGAAGAAAGTTCCATTAGACTGCTCATGATATATGGTGCATTGAATTGTAACACGAAAGACTCGTGCATTAACAGAGAGAGTCTGTTAAAAACTTCACGACTTCATTTCTACAGCAAACCAAACAGTTTGATAAATAACATTCCTTAAAGGCACTTGAGCCATGCAGACTGACTATGAAACAGTCTCAGACCATACCTTGGTAGCAGCTTTACATGTACGTCTTTGGATAATGAGTATTTTTTTTTTTTTTTTTTTGCAGCACAAGAGCAGGAATATTATACTTTGCCAATGTCATTATTGAGCCTAGAAACAAGGTCTAAGTGTCAACAAAGCTGTGCACCATCATGCCTGTTTACTAAGGCACAAATGACAGCTGCTCCACAGCTCTTACCACTTCTCGTATCCAATTTAACATCAAATGCTTCTTCTATGCCTCTAGCTTTCTTCCTGTTCTTGTTTAAGTCCAATTAGATGGAGCTTTGTGTATTCTAAGATAATGCTATTCTCCCATCCGATTCCAGTTCCTAATGAGATATGACAGTAGACCTTGCCGAGTGAATTAGGATGTGTAATACTATGAACTCAGTTGTGCAACAGAAGAAGAAATGATTTTATAAGAAAATATCCTGAATATTGTCAATATTGTCTTTTTTTTTTTTCATCCGACACAGACTGGGCCGTTTGTTAGGCCTCATATGGTATTTCTGTCTGTCTTGGGTTGACGAAATGGGCTTTGAAAATGTACTGGAAAATAATTAAACTAAATGAAAAGATGAAGAACGTAATTAGTTTTTAGATTTTTTTCCCCCGTTTTTAATATTGTATTATAATTATGAAGAGCTGGAGCAGGAATGATATTAATTATGCTTTACTGTCTAAATAAATTTGTCAGTAGTTTAATGGTCATTTTAATCATACAGGGAACAAGATTCTATTTCAAATTTATGTTCTGTTTAAGCTGCGAGATATTTTATCTGTAAAACTTTACATTCATTTTAATATGCAAGGAGTGAGCAGGGTACTGAACAATTATACTGACAGTAAGTATTAAGGATGGAAATTACCAGTCACCACAAAATACAATATTATCACAATATCTAGTTCCTGATTCGATTGAAATCTGATTACTGGTTCTATAGGTCACGATTTTATAAATATCCTGAATCGATAGTATGTAGATCTTTTCCTGATTTTGTTACAATTTTAAACCTTTAAAGAAATTCAAGTTTTCGATCATTGATGAAATAATCAATTAAAAGTGGGCTGTTCCTTAAAACATCCGTTTCATCACTTGAAAATCAAGCACAGCATTTAAACAATACAAACTAACTTCAGATGCAAGAGTTTAACTTCAGATTTAATTAAGCAAAAAAACCCATACACATACTGTATATCTGCCATACGGCAAAATTATTACTGTATGTCTAAACACACTTGTAGGATTCTAAAGAAACAGCAACGTTCTACCGAATCAAACGTTCTTGATAACCTTAAACATGCGTTTCTCTTGCGCCACTCTGGAGCTTCTGCGCTCAGTAAAGATATTTGAGGCTGTTCGCTGATCACCAGTCACGGATGATTCATCTCAACTAAAATGTAAGCATAGGGTTTTAACTGAAACAAAAATGAACTGCGATTCATAACTGAATCGATCCCCCCCCCCCCCCCCAATTCTATTAAATATACATTGTGAATCAATTAGGGGAAATGCTCAGTTGAAAGAAAAATAATGCTCCTTTTAAATGTATTTATCTTAAAAGTAAAAGTTTTTATATGATAAAATTAGTCTTGTATAAGTGACTGTAAGTGACTAGAACATGATCACACTGAAGAGTTTGCAATATTTAAAATTAGCTAGAATTTGACTTTCTGCCTTAACACTGATGACACTCTACTGTAGTCTAACTTAAGTTTTTTCTGTAGCCTTTTTTCTGATAAGATGAAGAAGAGATGACGAGTATGTTGATGGTCTAAATGATATCAATAAAAAATGAAAATGGTAATAATAATAACAAAATTATAATAAATAAATATACTGTATATATAGAAAACATATAGGAAAAAAATCTAAATGAAATAAAAAATAATCAAATAAAAAAATACATTAAGTAAGAGTATAAGCATTCAATGTTAATAAAGCAGTTAAATTTAATAACTGAGGAAAAGTATAATACCCAAATAAATGTCATAGCCATGTATATATAAAATACCCAAATAACTATATGAATACCCAAAGCAGTGCTTATTAATAATGTTCTGTTACTAGTATATTTTCATTTATTTATTTATTTCATATTTACAGCTGACTGTTTTTAAGAGTGCGTATACTATTCCTTGTTTCTGAAAAAAAGTATTGTTTTTACAAATTCTGCAAAGTGGACTTTTTTCCTGATGAGTGGAGTTACACAGTGATGCATCCCAGTGTAGTTACAGGATTTATAAGAACTCTTGGAACGGCGCTATACCAATCAAATTAATCGCCTGGAACTAAAAAACTGGACAGGCTTTGCAGCTCCTGGAAAACATGCCATTGAAAGAATGAAAATGATGTTTCTGTTTTGAATATCTTCACACATTTTGTTCTAGAATCATGAGTCAGATATTTATATTTTAGTGACACATTCTCCCTTATATAAAGAACTGTCAATCTGCATCTATACAGAGTTGTGCTTCAAAACTCAAAGTTTACTTCCACTCTTCCAGACAGAAGAACTTCGCCCGTGGCATTGGGCAGCAGCTCCCGGATGGCATGGTGGTGGCATCGGTTCCAAATGAGGCACAGTGCCGTGAGGAGCTCTCTGATCCAGTTCCTGATCCTGAGTATCTCAGTGGTAAGTCACTCTGATGTCTAAAAAGATTTAGCTCAGCAAAATCTGAATGTAATCTGAGTCGACGGTATAGCATTTGTATAACACACACTGAGAACATCATCCCTTTGACTATCAATTAAATAAATAAATAAATAAATAAATAAATACAATACAATACATAACACAACATGATTCAACAAAGGGAGCCTTACTGTCACTTCTACACGTGCTTGATAATGTTCTGCTTAACTCAGTTCTGTTGGCTAGAACTTATTCTGAATACAAACTACTGTATTACTGTAGACGTTCCATAAACACCATGTCGATTTTCATAAAGTAGATATGTTGAAGCTTTACATATGTAATCTTGACACTATTTTATGAATTTTTCACGACTGATTAAATAAACACATTAGCTGGTATTTGACTTTTGTTATTTTGGTAACTTGCTAATGTTTATTGCATCTGTTTAAACACAAAATGAACCAGAGATGCAGCGCAGTTTTGGGAAAGCTTTTAAGCTGTCAGTCATCTAAGTTTTCTGCATACTCAGCAGGAACTGTGGCGTTGGATGACCGTTGTAATATCGTTAAGATGACGTCTCCCGTTGGGACAAGGCCAGGACAGCATTGTTTTTAAAAGTTGGAATGACTTTGATAAAGTGAAGTTGAGATAACTTTGAATGAATGGCCCGAACACAACATCGCAAATACAACCTCAAAACAATGAAATTCTAACCTTTGTTTGGTGCATTTATGCTGATTAACATCCATTCAATCAACGTCTGAACACCTCCAAGGTCCCTGAGGTTTTTATCAGGGTTTAGAATTCTGATCGGAGATTAGGACAGACACAATAGCTTCCCGGTCACAGCGTGTGTATTTCATGTCAGGCACCTCTTAGTATTGTAATGTTACCTCTCTGTTTAATTTTCTTTGAGAAATATTATTGTGAGAAGCATCTTAGCTCCCATAATACTCTACTCTAACATGGTGTTTGCGCAGCCTCTAAAACTGCATCGTGTCCGCTTTCACTGAATAGATCTCAGACTAAGCGGGGTTTTTATTGCAGTAAATTACTGAAGTCCTGTATTTTTGGTGCTCATTGTAATGTACCCACATTTATTACCTTCAATATCATGTTCCCTAGAGGTCCAGTAAGCATGCAGTGCTGTTACTGCAGCAGCCAGAGTTCAAGTCCTGCTATCAATTTAGTTTTTAATAAGGTTTTGACTTTGCAAGGCGTTATCCCATCGTTATGATTTGAAACATGTTCCGATGACATTGATCAAAATAATTCTAACTTTCAAAAACAGCCTAATACAATTCTTTGTCCCAACGTCCTTAGCATTGCCAAATTGCCCTCACCACGAAGTTTTGACAACCAAAAATTCAATATGATAATGATTCAATTACTGGTGACATGTACTTTACAGAACAGTGTAATGATTTTTTTTTTTTTTCGCTTGCTGTACCCCAGTTAGGAAGCTTTGATCAGAGCACAGGCTCAGCAAGGACACAGTGCCTCTGGAGCAGCACTTGGTGGTCCTGGGGCTCGAACCCCCCACCTTCTGATGAATAACCCAGTAATCCACAGCCACATTGAGACTACATACATTCCGTATTGAGATTTTAGATAAGACTGCAAAAGACAGCTCGGTTCTTTTACGTTCAAAGATGTTTCAACATGACCTTCTCCCTTTTAACGTCTTTGATTAATGCACATTCAAAAAGGAAAAAAGGATTTCTGCTTTGTCCTTATTCATTATTATTTTCAAGAAATACTCACATTTTTCCACTGGATGTAAGCATGCATGCACACACACACACACACACACACACACACACACACACACTGTATATGGATGTGGTTGCATATCTGTTTAAAGGCAGAGCTTCTTTTCATCTACGTTGCTTTCTACTGGATGAGGTGAGTTAATGATGAAGCCGAAGGAAATGGGAGAGAGCATTAGATCATTATGCATTTTTTTCTTCCTTTCTTTCCTTTCCTTTTTTTTTTCTTTTTGGAAGGAGCAGCGACAAGGCTGCTTGCTTCTGGACGCAGCTACAGCTGTCGACTTTCATTAGGCAGCTAATCTGACTCCAGTCTGGAACAAGTGCACAGGAACCTTACTTCACATTTTACACTTTTAATGAGGGAAAAAATAGGGCCAAATACATCCATCCTGCCAGATAACTTCAGTCACACTACACCAAGGCTTTCATCAGCATTGATTCTTTTGACATCGACATAGCAGAATGCCTGAAAATGAAAATCCAGTCCAAAGACTATTAACTGGCAAATTACCTGGAGGAAGGGCATATTAGGATACCAGCATTGTAATTATATCTCTTTTGTGCAAATAAATTCTTAATGTGCCATTTTAAGCCTTGGGTAGACTTTCTGGATCTTACACAACTTGCTGCCTTGGTGACGGGAAATTGTAGTACCACTTAGTACACAAAAAATGAGACTAGGGGGCCTTTCCCACTTTCCTGATCTCATCCTGAGAGCAGATTCACAATTTGCCTCAAGTACCCTCCACAATTATGGGCACCACTTGTCAAGATTATTATAAAAAGGTTGGGGGAAAAAAATCCACCTTTTGGTGAAGTAGCTTCATCTCATGGGAAAATTTATTCAGAGAAAAACAAATCCCTCGTGAGGAAATAATTATGTTTTAACAAAAACATGTGCCGCAAATTATTGACACCCCTGAGTTTAACACTTTGTACAACTCCGTGTTGTCAATAAAACAGCTCTGGGTGTTGTTCTTTAACTGTTGATAAGATTTTAGGATACAGAGCGGGGCATCTGAGACTGTTCCTCTTTATAGAATCCCTCCAGGGCTCGAGCCGCTCTGTTGTTCAATGGGATTCAGGTCAGGGGAATGAGATGACCATGGGAGAAGCTGTATTCTGTTGCCAGCTAAACATGTTTGTGTTGATTTGAATATATGCTTCAGATCATTGTCCTGCTGGAAGATCCAGTGATGACCCAGTTTTAGTTTCCTGGCAGAGGCAGCCAGGAACTTTGTAACAGTTCCAGATTGTAACAGATTGTTCCAGTTCATGTCTACTTTTTTCTTGATTGCTCTTACAGAAGAAACGGCCATTATCAAGCATTTTAATAATCATTTTCAGATCAACACAAATCTTTCTTATTTGGTATATGTGGGGTTTTTGTTGGTCTTTCCCGTGTTAATGGATGAGCAAGGAAATTTGCCCTGTGTGCCACCTCATATTTATACCCCAGTTATTCAGGGGGTCAGGGATAACAGCTGGAAGGTTCCTACACACTCAGGTCAACACAAAAATGTAAAATTTTAAATGGAAAATATGCTTATTGAGTTAATTATCACTTACAGGGATGTCAATTATTGTGGCATGTGATTTTGCTAAAAAAAAATAAAGGATTTGTTTTCTTTTCCTGTATACAGTGGAACCTTGGACTGCGAACATAATACGTTCCGGAAGCGTGCTCGTAAATCAAAACACATGTAAATCAAAGCACATTTCCCCAGTAGAAATAATGTAAAATCAATGGAAAAGTAAGAGATCAGTCAAGTGGCAGGGGAGACGATTACCCACAATTCTGCAGTGCGCGCGAGACAAAAAAACATTGGCTCAGTTGTGATCACGTGACTCTCTGTGTCTAAACAAGAAGCGCATGCGTGCTACATGATACTCGGTATTCCCAAACCAAGACTTGCTCGGTTTTCAAGTCAAAATTTATTTAAAATTTTGCTTGTCTTTCGGAAGACTCGCCAACTGCGTTACTCGCAATCCGAGGTTCAACTGTAGTATGATTTTAGGGTTAATTTTTCTAACTGAGATGAATATGAAGCCTTTTCCTAACACCTTTTCCTAACTCCTTTCACTTATCTTTACAAACAAGGGGTTCCAGTAATTGTGGAGGGCACTGTATGGGACACTTACAGTACGCATGACACCTCTCGATTTCCTATAAATAGTCAAAGCCTGACAAGAACTGTCACTGTTTCTTTCCAGCTTCTTTTTCTTTAGTCATGGACCACACAAAAGGCAACTCGATCAGACAGTTTTTTATTCATGTCTTTCAAAAGAAGAAAATCATAGGAATTCCATGTATTTTTTGACTCCACAAAGAGTTCAGAACAACCGCTATGATCCATATACAAATAACATACTTACTGTTATAATGTCAGCAACTACAATTTCTCCAGAAATGCACAACTTCCTGACGTTTCTAGGATTTCCAAAAATGTTGTGGTGTTTTCCGATTTGGGATCAAATTCAGAAAAGCTCCCTAGCAGTGAATTGCACATAATATTTTGTTTTTCAATTCATTTTAATGCTCACAGTTTTTATGAGTGATCATTTCCACGACAAAACACTTTAACCTTTTCTGCATAGTCAGCATGTCACATTCATCCAAGGGCATTTATAGCAGATACAAGAATAATTTTTTTACAGTTCTAAACTACATTGATGGAAATACACATCGGGCCTAATTATAATTCGAGGCACAAAGATTTTCATACATCATAAGAGCCTTTACACGAGCATTCATTAAATATCCAGTTAATTGGGAAATGTTTTAGCTTATGCCATGCTTAAATTGCACTCTTTACTATATAGTTGTTATTTTGTCATTTTAAGCTCTGCAAGCTTTGTCTTATATAAAATTTTATGGGTGTCAATAATGTGAATCAGCTGTGCCGTAAACTTTCCAATTACTGATTACTGGCATTTTAAAAACAACTTAGGCATTTGCACAATTTTGTGTGTGTGTGTGTGTGTGTGTGTGTGTGTGTGTGTGTGTGTGTGTGTGTGTGTGTGTGTGTGTGTGTGTGTGTGTGTG
>JAAGKR010011313.1:0-19780 GCA_011419295.1 Clarias macrocephalus
TTGACAAAGAAATATAAATTGGCTTTGAAGGTCCAAATCATAAATTTAATGTCTGTATCGCTGAGCGCAGAGAATTTTAATTCATTGCCTTGAAATTGCAACTTGTTATGGGTTACTGTATTACTGTGGCAGGTTGTGTTAGACCTCCTTCAGCAACCAGCAAGGCCTTACCATCATTGAATGAAAAACTATTGTTGTAAGCTTTTAATGAGATTCTTTTTGTTGGCTTTAATTGAGATTATTCTCTGTTTCATAGTTTGAAATCTCTCTGACTCACTAAATCTTACACGTTTGATTAACAGCCCAACTGAATATTAAATGTCCAGATAAATCTTCTCTTCTTGACTTGGTTTTAACATCTATTAATTATAAAGTTTCAGATATTGGTATTATTGCTAATGATTTAAGGCATGAGTGTCATAGCTGTAGATAGACAAGTTAAACTTGCAAAATTAAAAACAAGAAATTGTTCTCGAAAGAGATATTAAGCATTTTTGTGCACAAGGTTTTGTTCAGGACCTGTGGCTTTTTGAATATATAATTTTAAGAATATAATTTCAATTAATTCTTAATTCATTTAAATGTATTAATGAGGATGAATTGGCCTGGAAATATTTTTATGATTCTTTTATTAAAATTATGAATAAGCATGCTCCATTTCGTGATTTAATGTAAAAGGTCAATCCAACACTTCGTCTACCCGTCAGATGCCTAATTTATTACAGGTAAATTGGCTGATTGGCTCCAAAATTATTGTACTTGGTTATATCTAGTATGATTAGTAGTTTAAGTGACCCAAAGAAATTTTGTAAAGTGATAAAATCATCTTAAGGATCTGCCTGCCTGCCTCAGTTATTTTAACCAATAAAACAGCTATAGTCAAACATTTTAACGATCATTATGTTTCATCAGGTTCTTTGAGTGTACTTATTAAGATTAAATTAAATTAAATATTTAGAAGCCCCAAGATTTATTATCCCCAATTAATTGTTCTACTACACCATCTGATTTTACCCAAATTAAGATGGGGGAGATTCCTAGAGCATTACAAAAACTCGGTCCAAATACTTGATCCTTATTTTCTCAAGTTAGCCTTGGATATTATAGCATATCCTTTGACTTGTATCCTAAACCCCTTTTAACAATAAAATGCTTAAAATATTGAAATCTGCCTTACTTATAGACAGTGTTGAAGGAGGAGATCCATCATTTGTTAATAACTACAGACCAATATCTAAATTATGGTTTTTAACTAAAATTCTTGAAAATGTTACTGAACTGTTTGAGGAGTTCTTGGATTCAATTTGCAATTTCTCTTAGCATCACTCAGGGTTTAGAAAACAATATAGGTCAAAATCTGCAGCTATTAAAGTGATGAATGATATGTTATTTAAACATTGGATTGCAAAAAAATATTGTGTTGCCCTGTTTATTGATCTAGTAGGGAAAATAAGACTGTCCTCTTTGACCCAAAGAGGGTCTATAATTTTTATCATAGTATTTTTTAAAGGATAGAGACAGAGTATCAATCAAAAATCCAGAAAAAAAACATATTATATAAGTGTTATAAATTGAATTACATTTCAGTGAGTAAAATAAGTACACGAGACCACGACATACAAACAAGTTAGTAAAAAGGATTTATTTGTTAGTCCTACAAAGTGAGTCTTACACCCCTATCTCAGTCAACGCAGTGACCGTAAGTACTTAGAGAAGATCTGTAAAGAATAGTGGACCGAAATCCCTCCTGAGATGTGTGCAAACCTGATAACTAACTAAAAGAAACTTCTTGCCTCTGTGCTTGCCAACCAGGGTTTCTTCACTAAATACATAGTCCTGTTTTGCTTGGGGATCAAATCTGTGCTGTTTTTTCATGGATATTCTGTCTCTATTCTTTACAATAAACTTACAAAGAAATTGTCTATAATTTTTTTTTATAAGTGGGCAACTTAAAAAATCTGCAGGGGATGAAATAAATTTTCTACACTGTATCCACAGTGTCTGATATACACAGACACACACGGGCGGCACAGTGGCGTAGTGGTTAGCACTGTGGCCTTGCACCCCCAGGATCCGGGTTCCGTTCCCATCTGTCTGTGTCCATGGAGTTTGCATGTTCTTCTTGTGGTTGGTGGGTTTCCTCCCAGAGTCCAAAGACATACAGATTTGGGCTACTTGGCATTCCCAGATTGTCTGTAGTGTTTGAATGTGCATGTGAATATCATACTTCAAGTGAAGTAACGCCAGTTCATAACGCCGCCCCCACAGGCTTGTATGGCAAACACTACTCGTGATGGGGTCATCAATTAATCTGCCTCTCTTCTTACCCTGATGACATTTTTCCAATGCTCCACAGTCCATTTTGTATGCTTCCTAACAAATTCAATCCTTTTTTCTATTAACATTACTAATAAATGTTTTTCTTCCGGCTCTTACTTTCACTATTATACATAGCTATGAATTCTACTGTTGTTTTTATATGATTCAATTTCACTAAGCCTTTAAGCGATCAAATATTTTTCCACTGGTTCAAGACCATCCTTCTATGGCCCGTAAGCATCTCAGAAACACTTGGAGGAATCAGACTCTTGTAGGACCTAGGCTTTTTTTCTTTTTAAACGAGGAGTAGGACTGCTGAAGGAAAGTGTGTGACATTACATTTTTTTACGACACTGAGAGCTGTAAAGTAGGCTGCATGTTATAGTGCGAGTTGTAGTTTTGAAAGCTTGAAAAAAGTTTTTTTTGTTGGTTTAAATGGTGAAAAAGCAAAATGATGAAATCAGCGGCAGTTGTGTGAAAGCTTTATGCACATAGACAAAACTTACAAATGCGTGACTTGGCTGCATGACATTATTCTAATCAGCCTGCTAAAATGTCTCTTCTCCACATGTCTCTCTGCCTGAATGCCATTTCCTCACTACTTGCAGCCAGATAGGACACCTCCGGAGCTCTCCTACATTTTGGTGGAAATGGGAGTGATTTCCTATTTTAAGAATCTTAATAATTAGCTCTTATTCCTGAAGAAATACAGCATTCAAACAATAGAAACTACCTTCAAAAACAAGAGTTTACCATATAACTTAAAATTTAATTAACCAAAACATTATTACTAAATTAATCACTACGTTATTGCTGAGAGACATCTGTCAGTTGCCACAATTATTTTTTCTAAACGAATAATTCACTACCACACGTGAACATGCAGTATGTAAATAGTTCACCATCACGTGAGCACACAGAGCTTCTAAAGCACAAGATTTTTGACTAATTAGCACTTGATGTTTTGAGACTGTAGTGATCGTATGTAATGAGGGGGTTTGAGACTAATTCACTCTCAGAGTTTGGAGTAAAAGGCAGTTTTTAATGTACTGTACACAGTTTGTGATAATGTAATGGTAAGTAAAAATGCATTTCTATTGCGCCACTCTGTACAAAATTATTTACTGTATATTTGAGGCTGATCAGGCGTTCACTGGTCATGGCCAATCACACTAAAAACCAGCCAATTCTTGTCTCTGGTTGATCGACCGGTTCATTTGGGAATCACCCAATTGCCAAACAAAATCATGATTCATAACTGAATCGAATTTGTTTCTCCATCTCTAGAGTTGAGTAGTATTCTTTTTTTTTCCAATTTACTTTGAATCCTCAACTCCACTTCCATTTCTGCACATGTACACTGAACTTCTCCCCCTAAGCCTGCAGTGGTTCAGCTAGAGTTAGCATTAGCAAACCCTGTCATGGCTTCACTTTAAAGCCGTTTGAATGCCGAGGTTATATTATATACAAGATGCTAAATTTAGTTTGTGAATATTTATGAGTACTGGCACTGTTTTTATTTCTTATTAAAAAACTATGAAGTCTACCTAAAAACTAAGTGCGTTATCAAGTATTAACTATCAGTTATTAAGTAAGCAAATCCAGCCTTTCAAACACGTCAAAACTTTGTCCTCATTCTGTGTCCAGCTTCATAAACATTATTAGTAATAAATGCGTTTGTTGTCTTTTTATTACAGTTTTAGTTTTTCTTTCCTATTAACAGCTTTTAAATACTTTTATTTATTTATTTTGCATAATGAGACATTTATATCATTCTGTTGTAATTTGTCAGTTAACACTAGTGTGCCGAGTCATCGTTTGTCAGACATATTAATAATACATACTGTAGGTAAAGCATTACACTGAAGTTTGAGAGATGTTCTGTTTGGTACTTGTGCGTTAGAAACATACCACCTGCTTCTGTGAGTGGATTTGACAACAGATTATTATGAAATTTAAAAATATATATTTTGCACTAAAATCTGTCGTTTTCATGTAAAAGTCAGTTTTGTGTATGATTGTGTGTCTAACACTGGGCTCCCTAAACTGCTCAAGGGAGAATAATTTGATCTTTGAAGCATGTGGAAATCAAACTGTTTTAGTTGATCTTTTCCTGGCTTAGGACTGGTGCATAATTACTTCATTGTTTATTATAATAATTGATCTTGGAATAGACAGCAATCTGGATGTTATGTTTAATCCTCCATGCGTTCTCTATTAGATAGCTGGCAAGGCAAAATAATTTAACCCTACATTCATATTTAGTGTATAATTATTTATGTTCCTGCCTGTATAGTGCAGGTTATTAGGAGGAAGTCTGGAGCTCTTCAGGAAGGTCTTGCTCTTTTGATAAATAAAAACACAAGCTGTTTGATAACTTTATAAACAAACCTAGTAAATAATTAAAAAACTAAATTAATATAAACACGGGATGCAAATGTGTAAATAGTTTAGAGCGTACCACCTGTAGGATTATTAAAAACAAACGTTTTACGGCGCCTCAAATGACTCCAGTGTCACAAAACTCAACTTAGAGTTTGGACAAAAAGGCTGATCCAGGGGCTTTTTAATGCACCGACTTTTGATAATACGACATAAAATGCGTGATAAATGGTGATAAATGATTAGATTTTGAAAAGCTTGCAATTCATTTTACTGCTACTCCATGGTGTTGTATTTGGGCCTTGATCCTGATCAAATGACTGTTTATATGTTTGTATTTGTAGCTTCTCTGCTACCTCTCTGAAAAAATATTAGTGCATCACAATTATACTGCAAAGGTCATAATGACATGCAATTCTGTAAAAAGAAGCTAAAATAAAGAAAAGCCCAGGCCTAGTCCATAGATTTACTGAGTTGGTTTAAATAGAAAGTGAATATATTCAGGGAGTTCTTTTGAAATGGTTACATCTCTCTCTCTCTCTCTCTCTCTCTCTCTCTCTCTCTGTTCTCACAGGCCAGACTGAACTGTAAGCATTGTGGGAAGCCTGTGATCGACGTCCGTGTGGGCATGCAGTACTTCTCAGAGTACAGTAACGTGCAACAGTGTCCTCACTGTGGCAATCTGGACTATCACTTTGTCAAACCTTTCTCCTCCTTCAAAGTCCTTGAAGCCTATTGACAAAAGTTCTACTTGCATGCTAGTGTCCTTCACCTTTTTTCGTTCCTAGGGAATTTTATTTGTCAGAATTCTTTTTTCTTTTTTTTTTTTTAACTATAATAAGTAGAGAGCGAGAGCTGATGGCAGTTAATCACAGAGGAGGGAGTCAGAAAGTGCTTCACTGTCTGTTCATCTGGTATTTACAACCACAAAAGTGAGAATAATACTGTGACAAGTGAATGTATCTGCATATGCCAAATTCACATTTTTGTACAAAGAATAAAAAAACAAAATAAAATGCATAAAATCTCTATATTCCTACTTTTATTTTAAATTTAATAATTATAAACATTTTTAAATTATAAAAAGGTCCACATTCCTCATCCCTCAGCACACTAGCACTCATCTGTTTTCTTTATTTCCTCCAAATATTACGACCATATTCTCTTAGGATACAGTATTATCGCTTTTTTCTTGCAGAGATGATTATATATTATTATATAATATTACTTTAACTTGGAGAGTTTGTTCTTGAAATGTTGACTGAATTTGTGAATGTAGTACAACTTTATTCTCAAACGTTATACAAAAGTTCTATATACCACAATCACATTTACTCATCATCATCTATGCCAGATTGCACACACACACACACTGGCCAATTTCAGATTGCCAATTAACCTAACCTACACATCTTTGGACTGTGGGAGGAAACCAGAGTACCCGGAGGAAACCCACCAAGCATGGGGAGAACATCTATAAAGACGGGAATCGAACCCGGACCTCGGAGGTGCAAGGTGACAGTGCTACACCACCTACAATCACAGTTATTCTTAAAAATTTAGTAGTACATACTTTATTTTTAAAAAAGTTGTTTAATCCAAAAATATTACACATTTATTTATTTTACAATTTTGTTTTGAAATGACTCACTAAATCACTCATCGTCTATACCGCTTAATCCTGTATTCAGTGTCACGGGGGGGCCTGGAGCCAATCCCAGGACACAAGGCAGGGCACACCCTGGACAGAGCACCAATCCATCGCAGGGCACACACACACACACACACACTCCCACACTCATTCTCACACAACGGTCAATTTGGTAATGCCAATTAACCTAACTTACATGTCTTTGGACTGTGGGAGGAAACCGGAGTACCCAGAGGAAACCCACCAAGCATGGAGAGAACATGCAAACTCCATGCATACAGAGACGGGAATTGAACCTGGCTGGGAATCGAACCCGGACCCAGGAGGTGCAAGGTGACAGTGCTAACCACTAGCCTACTGTGCCGCCCGTTTTGAAATCTCATGAATTTATTCTCGAAATATAACAGATTTATTGTTAACGTTTTTCAAATTAGGTCTCAAAATATTAAAACTCTATTTTGTAATCATTACCACTTTTTTTTCTCAAAATGTTTCCATTTTATTCTCGATATATTAGACATATTTCCTTTAATTGTCAAAATCTATTCCAAGATTTTGTTTATTAAATATTATCTGTAAGTATTATGAATTTATTGTAAAAAGACTAAAACTGATGTACTCCTCAGACTGAGCTCTACTCTCTGTGCCTTTTAAATGTAAGGGCTGTACAGGGGGCAGTACGCATGATGATAACCCTTTTCCATTGCAACAAAGTCCAATTGTTATGCTCCTAGCATTGAAGCTTACTTTCACCATTAAACATAGCTATGGTTTTTACAAATGTTAAGTGATCTAAGTTCATGAGTGTTTCCAACCACATTTCTTACACAAAGTTGATGGTTCAGCGCCATCCTTTCAGGTTTCTGTGTTTTGATGTGTTGAAAGGTTCTCACCTCAGTATTTTCAAATCTCCTTAGTTGTTTTCTTCACTTGATACAGCCCAATGAAGTGACTGTATACTGCCAGGGAAAAGCTTGGACACACCTTCTCGCTACTTACTGTACATGGTCTTTTCTGATAATTTCTTTCTACATTGTAAACTAATGCTGAAGGCATCCAAAATTTCCAATAATCTCATTTGAACAGTTAATGTTGATAATGTGTCTGCTACTTACGCTCTGTAAAGCCTTCAAAAAGGCTATAATCTGTTGGTTCCTTTAATTGGTTATTTTTGAGACTGGTAACTCTAAATGATCACCACATCTTTATTTTTGAGCAGAGTAAAATAAATGAAAAGGTACATCACACCAAATAATATTAAAACACTTATCAAGACTTATAATAATAAACTTATTTTTGGGAGTAAAAAGGATATAACTACAAGGTCTCTCTCTCTCTCTCTCACACACACACACCATAAAGATGTAATGACAGAAATCCTGAACAACATTACATCATTGCCTCAGGTTTTCTTAGTCCCTTTAGCTGCACCTTTCTTTTTTGAGGACCCCTGTTTCTTAGAGTGGGGTTTTGCCTCTTGGGATTTGGCATTTTGTGGTTTTGCTGCCCCTGCTGTAGACATCTCGGGTGCAGTTGGTTCTGTAATAATAGGTTCTACTTTAATAGGTTCCAATTCTGTACCTAGGGCTTCTTTTGCAGGCTCACCTTTGGGGTCCTCTTGTGTATGAAGTTCATTTTTTGTAAAGTTTATTTCAGGCACTTCAGCTTGAACCGTTACTCTCTTTACTTCTTTGGGTTTTGTTTCTTTTTGGTGAACAAAATTTGGCTTGTTGGATTTTATTCTTTGTGCGTCTTTCTTGATCGGCTCTACTTTGGCAATATTTTTGGCTGTCAGTTTAGTTAGCTTTTCTTTGGGTGGTTCAACTTTAAATGGTTTTGTTTTGGGCGGGTCTTCTTTGGGTGGTTCTTCTTTGATTGGTTCTGCTTTTGGTATTTCTATTTTGGGTGGTTCTATTTTGTGTCGCTCTTCTTTTGGTGGTTCTGCTTTGCACTGTTCTGTTTTGGGTGGTTGTTCTTGGAGTGGAGTTGCATTAGGTGGTTCTTCTTTGAGTGATTCTGTTTTGAGTGGTTCTACTTTGGTTGCTTCTTCTTTGGGTGGTTCTGGTTTGGCTGGTTCTGCTTTTAGTGCCTCTACTTTGGGTGGTTCTACTTTGTGTAGTTCATTTATTGGTGATTCTGCTTTGGCTGGTTTTTCTTTGGGTCGTTCTGTTTTAGATGGTTCAGCCTTTGGTGGTGCTTCTTTGAGTGGCTCATCTTTGGGTGGTTCTACTGTAGCTTGTTCTGTTTTGGCCTCTAATTTATGTACCTCTTCAACACCTTCATCCAGACTGTGCTCCTCTGTTATGGACTCTAACTTGACTGTTGGTGGTTTGCTTGGCACAGGAACATGAGGAACAAGTTGTGCAGGATCAGATAATTCCTCCTCATTGTCAGAACCCTCCATGTCATCTGTAGTCGAGGCCATCAAGGATGCTGCAAACTCCTGCAGACGGGCTTGCTCTTTCCACAGCTTCTCCATCTCTGCTGTTAGTGCCGGGTTGTGCTCCGGCTCTGAGACTGACAGCTCCGGGAGTTCTGGCATCTCTTCCTTAACAACGTCCATGATGGGTGCTGAGGATGAAATGGATTGCAAGCGAATATCCTTTATTTTGTCATATAGTACTTTCCTTTCC
This sequence comes from Clarias macrocephalus, assembly GCA_011419295.1. NCBI lineage: Eukaryota > Metazoa > Chordata > Actinopteri > Siluriformes > Clariidae > Clarias > Clarias macrocephalus. The sequence goes on from JAAGKR010011313.1 coordinate 8,986, forward strand.
TCCTGTAGAGCTCGGCACAATGTTTCCAGCTTGGCAATCTTTAGAGTAAAGAGTTCAAGCTCTTTGCCCTTCTCAGATCTCTGATGGAAAATAATGTCATAGAATCAGCCAAGCGCAGTGTCACCAAACTGGTGAACAATTGTGTTTGCAGTAATATACAGTAACAGGGTACCTCTTCAATCATGTCAGCAAGGGCTTTGTTGCAACTTTCAAAGCGTATTTTCCAAACATTGGACTCCTTTTCCAGCTTCTTCATCTTCTTGGTCATCTAAGTAGATAATAAATCATGTATAATATTGTTCTTGATTATTGTTTCTGTTATTGTTATGGAATATAGAATGTGAGATAATGTAAAGTAGCATACCTTCTCCATTTCTTGTTTGAAAGCAACATAAACTTCATTGCTTTTGGCCAGTGTAGCCTGGAACTCATCAAACTTCTGAGAGTATAAAACAAGCTGTAAGATACAAAAAAGGTAGATGTTTGGGATTGTTTAAACTTCTCAAATAGTGAGTGCATGAATTATAGAACCAGGCAATAATGCACTGGGCCTCCTGAACTGTATCTAATAAAGCAAAGGTGCCTTAAAATATTATACTCTGGGTCATTAGATTAGATATGTGCCATGGTTGTGAGCAAGTGTTAACTAAAATTTAATGACAGCTCAAAACCTGTCTCGAATGACAAAGACATTCGCTGTTTGTATGCGTGACTATCACTGCATAGTTTGTTAATGAATTACGCATAGAGAAAGCATCAAATGAATAATGAGTTAGTGCTATTCTTAAATAAAACAGGCTAACTTAAAAAAATAACACACATAAATACAAGTCAGCTAGAGTTATTAAATTACTGCTTAATTTTATATGAGACTTTTACAGCTGCTTAATGAAACAGTTTAGTGCAGCAATTTTCACACTTATCCATTTTCACACACACACGTACAGTATGTATATATACAGCACATATGTCTGTGTATGTGTACGTGTGGTTGATTACACTGACTCTAACTTTTAAGATACTCCTCAGCTCATGTTTTTCTCATGAGATCTAGAAGATGGAGAGTGGGTGGTTTAAAAAGCAGATGATTAAGCACTAGATGGGATATTCACCTGTGCCTGCATCACTGTGTTCTGCTCTTTCAGCTCTTTAACCTGTAGCTTCCACTCCGCAGCATGCGTCAGTAACTGCGCTTACACACAAAAAGACGAGAGAGAGAGAGAGAGAGGAAGAGAGATGAAAAAGCACTCTTTTTTACCTGCTTCTTCAACTGCAACTCCTGCTTCTTCATTTCGAAGCATTTCTTTGTTTTGTCAATTGCTTCTTTAAGCAACTAGCAACAAAGACAGCAAAGAAATTAGCATGGTTCCATCAGCCCCCTGATGTTCCCCGAGCATACCCCACACGCATCCAGTAGCAGCATCATAAACCTATTAACAATCCTGCATGCAGTGACTCACATATTCTTTCTCCCGCTTGTGTTTCTCCTCGGCTTCCTTCAAAAGCATGTTAGCTTCTTGCAGTTTGGCATCGGACAGCTGCTGCTGCAAGTTTTTCTGTTTGAATATCTTCTCGAAGCTCTGTTTCATGAGTAGAGAAAAATTTTATATATATACAGTATATACAGAAAAAATAGTATATATCATCGAAAAAGTTAATTTATTTCAATATTTCATATATTATATAGATTCATTATACACAGACTGTGATATGTGTTTTTCTTTTATGGCTTACACATAATGAAAACCCAAAATTGAGTATCTCATACAATTAGAATATTACTTTAGAACAATGAAAAGATTTTTAACAAAGAAATGTTGGACTACTGAAAAGTTTGAACATGTACAGCACTTAATATTTGTTCGGGGCTCCCTTTGAATGAATTACTGAAGCAATGCGCTGTAGCATGGAAGTGATCAGTCTGTGGCACTGCTGAGGTGTTGTGGAAATCAAGGTTGCTCTGATTGCAGCCCTCAGCTCTTCTGCGTTGTTGGGTCTAGTGTCTCGCTTCATAGATTCTCTACAGGGTTTAGGTCTGGCCAATCATGCAATGGTCCTTAAATCAGTTTTAGTACTTTTGCCAGTGTGGGCATTTGCAAGTCCTGGTGCCAAATGAAATCAGCATCTCCATAAAGCTGGTCAGCAAAGGTTGAACCTGATCAAACACAGTGGACCAATACCAGCAGATGACATGGCTCCCCAAACCACCATTGACTGCAAACTTTACATTGGACTTGGATTCTGTTGCTTTTCTCTCTTCCTCCAGACTCTGGGACCTTGATTTCCAAAAAAATGCTAAATTTACTTTCATCTAAAAAGAGGACTTTGGCCCACTAAACAGCAGTCCAGTCCTTTTTGTCCTTAGCTCAGGTAAGACGCCTTTGACATTGACTGTGGTTCAAGAGTACGTTGACATAAGAATTGCGACAGTTGTAGCCCATGTCCTTAATACTGTATGTCTTTGCGTAGGGGCTCTTGACACTGCACTGATTCCAGCTGCTGTCCACTCTTTGTGAATCTCTCCCAAATTCTTGAATGGGCTTCATTTCACAATCCTCTCAAGGCTGTAGTTATCCCTGATGCTTGTGCACCTTTTCCTGTGTATGGTGTCAATGATTGCTGTCTTGACGTTTGTACAGAAGACAGTCTTCGTCTCCGTGATTGTGTGAACCAATTGAACCAGACTGAGAGACCATTGAAAGGTTCAGGAAATCTTTGTGTTTTTTTTTTTTTTTTGAGTTAATAAGCTGATTAGAGTGTGACAAAATGAGTCTCCAATATTGCATTTTTTCACAATATTAAAATTTTCTGAGATACTGAATTTTGGGAATTATTTTGCTATAAGCCATAATCATCAAAATTAAAAGACAAAAACACTTTAAATATATCAGTTTGTTTGGAATGAATCTATATAATATATACCTTTTACTTTATGAATTGAATTGGCTGCAAGTTATTAATTATAGTTGGTTATTATATAGTACTGTATATAATAATTATATTCATATGTATATAATTACTAACTTGTAGGTGTTTATAATAAATCAGTGAAACAAGAGCAATTTAAATAACACAACTAAACTAATATAACAAGTGGTTTCTCCCAAATCAATACAAAATATTTTAATGACTATTGCAGTATCAAAATTATTCAACCCCTTGATGAGAAACATATTCAGTATTTAATAGAGCCCCCTTTAGCTATTATAACCTGCTGCAAATGTGATGTATAGCCAAAAACTAGCTTCTGGCAGTGTTTCTGATGGATCTTATTCTATTCCATGCTGCCAATGGCCTCTAGTTCAATAAGATTCTTGGGTTTGTGTGCTGCAACTGCTTTTTATTTTTTATTTTTTCTATTGGATTAAAGTCAGGCGACTGTGATGGCGACTATAGAACCCTCCAGGACTATATCTGAAACCAAACCTTGGAGGACTTTAAAGGAAGCTTGGGGTCAATGTCCTGTTGGAATGTCCAGTGACACACAAGTTTCAGCTTCCTCACAGATGGCATGACGTTTTCTTCAAGGATATGTGAATCTTGGGTGACTTCAACATTCAGTATGTGTCCTATAGTGCAGAGTGAAACTTCAGTGCCTGCTGCTAAATCTTTCTGTACATCTTTTGCAGTCAATCTAGGGTTTTTCAACACTTGCCTCCTCTGAAATCTGGTAGCAGCAGGTGACAGCTGCCTCTTTCTGCCATGTCCAGATAGTGTAGCCTTTAACTTTGAGTTTTCCATTAAATTTTCCATTCCATTAAATACCTTTGCTATTTTTCATATTCTTGTATTTGTTTGTGCAAGGCAATGATCTCTTCTCTTACCTCTATGGACAACTCCCTGACTTATCCATTTCTGACATTTGATTTTATTCTGAGGGTTGAATTTATATTGAATTTAAAGAAATCCCTTGTTATATTAGTTGTGTTTAGCTGTTTAAATTGCTCCTGTTTCACTGATTTATTACAAACAGTTGCAAGTTAGTAATTTTGACCAAAAAACTTATTTTCAAAGGGGTGAATAATTTCCAGTGCAACTGTATATATTTAGCATTAAATGCAAAATGGTACCTAAAACCTAAGACTTGAATGTTGTGGGCTACTATATGACATGAAGCGTGAAATAAGATCCCATACATCATAAAAACCTGCAACTTTTACAGATGTGTAGACAACAAGAACGACGACAACAGTTTATTCCCTAACACACCTCATCCCTCTTCTCACACTGTTGGATGATGGAGGTGAGCTTGTTGGCTAGTTCAGTGTTCTCCTGGCACAGTTTGTTGTTGCGATTGCTGTGGTGCTCAATCTGGGCCTGGATGTCTACCACCGTGTTCTGGAAGTGGCAGGAGATCTCTGCTCGCTTTCTCTCATCCTCCTGACACTTCTGCTGCATGTCTTCCTGTGATGCGACACAAATGTACTTCGTATACCTGTTCCCTCATTAACACACTAAAGCCACTATCAAGGTTTTGACATTTGCCTTTTAAAGGACAATTCAGCAGCTGAGTGAGCTCACCTTCAGGGTCATGTTGTGCTTATGAAGCTCACGACAGAGGCTCTCCAACTTGCTCCGTGCCAGGATCCCGTTGCTGTGATCTAACTGGAGCCGGTCCCTCTGTTTAATCAGGAGGCCTTGTTTCTTCTGAAGTAGCTTTAGGTGTACCTCCTCGGCCTTTTGCTCCTTTAGCTATACAAAAAGGAGCACACGCACACAGTAGTCCAAACATTTATCATTTAACTAACACATGTTTTACGTAATATAGTTTTTTTTTGGTTAGAGTTATAGTTCATAGTCAGGCATAGCTTCATGATCATCCAATTAAAAGCTCTCTAGAAATCAGTATGTATGGGTTTAATGCACCATAAGTGAAAGTAAGAAAACCAATGATAGGCTTATTGAGATTTCTCGGGTGTGTGATGTTCTTTAGATATCTAGAAAAAAAAGTTATCTTTTTTTTTTCTGGACGAGGTTGAGATCCAGTGTGTAGTTGAATGGATTATGCTAGCTTCATATGATAGCTCAAGCATGCTAGATTGTGTGCTCCATATTCAGCAAACTGTTGAACCTTGTATATTCAGGATTTTTTAATTCTATATACTGTATGAGCCCTGTTTGCACTTTGAATCTGTAGAGTGCCATTTCTTTTGGGAATCTTGCCTTATTCTCAGGTTGTCAGCCCAATGTTAACATACTATGGTAAACTATAGTACATACCATCGTGCTATAAAGGTACTTCAGGCATTACCATGGTTGGCAGCAACAACTTGGAGTAATCATTTCCCGTATGCCTTTATCAGAAAAACATGCCTTTTTAAAAAACATGGTACTACAGTATACATCATTGTATCTATACTGTGGTAAAACTGGGATTTTTAGAGATGAACAAAAGGAGTTGTTACGGCTATGGCACACAAGTAGAAGGTGTGTGCTTTGCCTATTGAATCTGGACTCTCACCAGCTCTGCATATTTCCTCATCATCATCTCCAGTTTCTCTTCAGGTGTAATAAGAGTTTTTAGGCTTTCCAACAGTAGCAAAGCATCATTACCTGTACAAATCAAACAAACATCTTTGTGTGTCAGAATGATCGGTGTAATCCTGATATGAAGTGATAATGATCATGCACATACACGTAAACACATTAATTAATCTCCTAAATCTCAATTTTAAGAATCAAGGCAGCGTTGTTCCTTACCAAGTCCTTCAAGGAGCTTACTGGCTGTTTGCTCTGTGTCTGGGCTGCTGCATGTCCCTGTGTTAGCATCCATATCCTTGGCCATTGTCTCTTCATATAGTTTCTCTTCATCCTCTTCCTGCAAGATGGAGATCTTCTCCTCCATCAGGCTACATGCAGACCCATATGTGTTGATGATGTCTTCCAGCTGCCTGCTGAAGACTTCCATTGGGTCCACAGGTTTCTCCTCGACACAGTTGACCTGTTCGCTGGCATCAGCAGACAGCTGAGGGGCACTCTCCATTATCTGATAAGCACATGACCAATGAGTTCAAGGCTATAGGAGGTTTAAATGAAGTAACCTAGGAGAAAAGCATGCTCAAGTTCTAGTTTGACATCTGATCTGGAGCAGTGGAATTAACAAGAGCACTGGTGTTGTAGAAGTTTCCAACAGTGGGGAAAATACAGAGGTGGAAAGTAACGAATTACACTTACTTGCGTTACTATAACTGAGTAGATTTTTTGTGTACTTCTACTTTTTAAAGTAGTTTTTAAAATCTGTAATTTTACTTTTATTTAAGTATGTTTTGTTTGAAGTATTGTACTTCACTAACTTTTACATCATATTCGCTACTGAGTAAAAAATAAATGAATGAAAATGCAAAATAATAAAAATAATGCAATGAACGAAAAAAAATTGCACCCCGGAAACCACTGCACTGATTGATTGATGTGCATGGAGAACAAACGCTCTAAACTCACAAGAACGATGGAGACGGACAAAGCAGGCGCAAGTGATGCAGACCCAGCTGAAAGTGAAATGCCATCAAATTCTTATGAAGCAAACCCCTGGCCATATTTAAGCGACCACTTTTATTTCAAGCACAAGAAAGGCAACAGCTTTATTATGCAAAGGTGTTCTGTCAATTAAACACAACTAGTTTGAAATTTATATCTGCTTGTTTTTTTAAAACTACACCAGAATCCTCCATCTAACCCCTGCTGTTAAAAAAGCAACTCGTTAACTTTTACTCTGAGTAAATTTTTAATGAGCTACTTTTTACTTTTACTTGAGTGGATTTTTATAATGGTAACTTTACCTGTACTTCAGTAAAATTTCACTGAAATAACAGTACTGTAGTACAAAAGTTTATTATTTTTTCCACCTCTGGGAAATAATATAATTACACAATTACATGCACAAGACAAACTAAATATGAGTGAGACACATGACTCTGTGTGTGTGTGTGTGTGTGTGTGTGTGTGTGTGTGTGTGTGTGTGTGTGTGTGTGTGTGTGTTAAAAAAAAAAAGGAATCTTAGAGGAGGTTGTATTAACATAGTTAGATTTCATGTAGAACCTTTATGTATAATCTGAGATATAGTTCCTTTTCAGTCACAGAAAAGAAAAACTTATGTTAATCCTAACAGTTTAAAACAAACCAGGCATCACAGCATGAACTGATCCTTGAATTTTTAGAAATTGAAACATTGTTTATTTGGTGGCTTTATTGCTTCAGAAGTGAATCATATTGCACTTCACCTATCGCCACATGGCACAAACACTCAGCTCTATTTATGGAGTTTCTAAATATGGAATAAAATTTTTAACTCGCACTCCTTAACGAGAGGTTATTGTTTAAATAAATTTGTATTTAAACAAGATATTAATAATGCAGACAATGTTAGCTCCTTGATCATGTTTGTATTGAGTTTGAACTACGGAGAAGAAACACAGTGTTATGCCTCAACAAGAGGGAAAAAAACAGAACAATAACAACAAGCAATGGCTACATGGAGCTGTTTAATTAGGACAATTTACACATTGTAAAATTTAAAATAATACTCACAAAATCTTCTGTTCTTCTTTCCAGAGAGGAAAAGAGGTGAATGGAGCAATGTGGGTTCACTCTTGCAGTGAACAGAAACAGGTGAGGAAATTCCACGAGCACTTTGGTGACTGAGACAACAGCTGTGACAGACGAGAGTCTTAAAATAACCTCTCACTGGAACCTGACCCGGTACAGACCCAGCCTCCATGGGGAAAACTGGCCTGCTCAGGCATTCCACAAGGTCACAGGAAGTGGTCAGTGTGGTTTAAAATTTTTACAAAGGGCACCTTGGAAAATTAGATGAAGTCTTTGATCACATTTATTTAGAGAGAGAGAGAGAGAGAGAGAGAGAGAGAGAGAGAGAGATTTGGTGGCACATTGTCTTGCACTTCCAGAGTTGAGGATTCAGGGGTCTGTGTGCACATGCTCTCCCCATGCTTGGTGGGTTTCCTCCGAGGTTAATCCCACAATTCAAAGACATGCAGATTAGGCTAATTGCCTTTTAAAAATTGTTGGTAGTGCGAATGCCGGTGTGAATGTTGACCAGAGATCCGACTGTGTTCCTAAAAAATGGGAATAAATGCAATGGTCACCACAGGGCTCCACGGTTCCTAGGTGGACTATAGAGGTTCCAAGATGGATGGAAGGATAGATAAAATTTTTAAATATTTTTGACAAAATTTCATATGGATTCACATCTTTACATTAAAATGTGTATGTGTTATGTACATTTTGTAAACAAACAACAACTATTAATCTTCAGGTATAAAATATTTGATACTGATGAGCAAAATCATAGGAAATAAAGCAAGGTTTAAAATGATAAATATATAAATACTCACTCACTCATCATCTATACCGTTTTATCCCGTATTCAGGATCGTGGAGCCTATCCCAGGAAACTTAGGGCACAAGGTGGGGTACACCCTGGAGAGGTTGCCAATTCATCGCATGGCACACACATACACTCACTCACTCACACACTACAGGCAATTTGTGAACGCCAATTACTGTATCCTAATCTGCATACCTTTGGACTGTGGGAGGAAACCCACCAAACATGGGTAGAACATGCAAACTCCATGCACACAGAGATGGGAATCAAACCCGGACTCTGGAGGTTCAAGGCGACAGTGCTAACCACTACGCAACCGTGCCACCTATATATAAATACTTTCTATACTAAATAAATGTATGTAAATATGTGTACACTTTAATTACTTACTCCTTTATATTAACTATTATCCAATTAAAATTTTGCAAGTGTTTAAAAAATCCAAAAGCACAGAAATACTGTTTACTTAAAGTATTTGCGTGCTACTCTGGGTACGTGTTTTTAATACAGTCCACGTACAATAAGTCTACGACTTACGAACAAGTTCTGTTCCGGGAGTAGGTTCGTAGGTCAGACAAAGTGAGTCTCATATACATTTGACACAAGTATACAATGCATCTTTGCAGTACACGTTGCAGCTCCATATCGTGAGGGAAATCCTGGTGACACAATGGGTCAGCTGACAACACTACATGGTGTTTACTGCGCGCTTGAATGGACGTCATTTTGTCCAAGAGCTGTCTTGGACAGTGAACTCTGTCTCATTGAAGTTTTTTTTTCGAAATTAGGATTATTCATCATCGAGACAGCTTTACAGCACAGTCATTTTCTATCATCGTGCTCCCGGACTGATTCACTGAAACCAGTCAAGCGACACATTTCTCCTAAACCCACCACATGCAAACACATACAATACCAGACATTTTATACATTCATTTGTAAAATATTGTATATAATTGTAAATATTGGTACACTGCAGTGTCTATTTTTATACAATACATGTGAGCTACATCTTGCAATTTGTTTGCATCTATGAATGTTCAAATCATCAAAATTTTCTAGAAACACACTCCTAAACATTGTGGAAAGCCTTGCCAGAGGAGTTGAAGATGCAAAATGTGGGCCAACATCATATTAACATGTAATTAATATCAAGAAATTGGATGTTACTCAAGTTCGTATGCATGTGAAGGCAGGCGAGCGAATACTTTATTGTGAACTGTTATATGAACTGTTTGAGAAGCTCTGTGCTAGTCAGATGACTCAGTGCTGTGCTGTGTATTCTCCGCGCCTACAGGGGGCGCTGACGTCATAATTTCACACAGCGCACACTTCCTGAATCGTCAAAGGCGGAAGTTACTCCCTCTGTTTGTTGTTGCCTAGTCCTGTTGGAGCGTTACTAGACATTTTTAGTAGTATGGCTGTTCCACCTCAGTTAAAAGCCATTCAGCATCATTACAGAACCGCGATAGAGCATGATCAACGAGACCCGGTAGTAGCGTATTACTGTAAGTGCAATGTTTACATCTTTACTATCTTTCATATACGAAATAGAAAGCACGGAATCTCTTTAGGACTCGGTTCACTACCCGATTCTCCAAAGTACATGATTTGTCACTTGACACAGAGGCTCGGTAAATAAAGACACGGTTCACTACCCGATTCTGTTCCGTATTTGATCAACATAATATACTACCCGATTTTAAATGTAAAGTTATTTGATCCTTGCCGGAGACATGTTAATTGGACAGCTGCTATGTAATGTAGTAAATAATTAGATTTTGGGTATTCCCAGCTAGCATGGGGAAGAGTCTTGTTGGATAACGAAACCATATTTTTTGGTACGTGTGTGTTCCGACATAGTGTCAGTGTGTGTTCCGACATAGTGTCAGTGTGTGTTCCGACATAGTGTCAGTGTGTGTTCCGACATAGTGTCAGTGTGTGTTCCGACATAGTGTCAGTGTGTGTTCCGACATAGTGTCAGTGTGTGTTTTCCGTCAGTGTGTGTTCCGTCATTGTGTCAGTGTGTGTTCCGACATAGTGTCAGTGTGTGTTCCGACATAATGTCAGTGTGTGTTCCGACATAGTGTCAGTGTGTGTTCCGACATAGTGTCAGTGTGTGTTCCGACATAGTGTCAGTGTGTGTTCCGACATAGTGTCAGTGTGTGTTCCGACATAGTGTCAGTGTGTGTTCCGACATAGTGTCAGTGTGTGTTCCGACATAGTGTCAGTGTGTGTTCCGACATAGTGTCAGTGTGTGTTCCGACATAGTGTCAGTGTGTGTTCCGACATAGTGTCTGTGTGTGTTCCGACATAGTGTCAGTGTGTGTTCCGACATAGTGTCAGTGTGTGTTCCGACATAGTGTCAGTGTGTGTGTTCCGACATAGTGTCAGTGTGTGTGTTCCGACATAGTGTCAGTGTGTGTGTTCCGACATAGTGTCAGTGTGTGT
>JAAGKR010011314.1:3792-19777 GCA_011419295.1 Clarias macrocephalus
GCATTAAGGACGAGCTCGCCGGTCGTGAACTTCCAGCCACCTTGGAGGGCCTAATCCAACTCGCCCTCCGGATCGACCAGCGTCTGCTCGCCCGCCCTAAGCCAGCTCCTCGCACCCTGCCGCCCATCACGCCACCACTGCCTCATTTCACGCCTCGAAGCTCCTTCTTCTTTTCTCGCACGCCTGTTCCGGAAGTTCGTTCCTCACTCTCCACTGCACCTACCGGATCCATCGGTTCTCCACCTCCCGCCGTGGTTGACACCGGAGCCGGGGAACCCATGCAATTAGGGCGCGCCTCCTTAACCGCTGCAGAACGGGAACGACGATATAGAGAGGGTCTCTGCGTGTATTGCGGGTCAGCAGCGCATCACCGGGCCATCTGTCCTCTACGCCCGGGAAACGCGCATCCCCGGTGAGAAGTGAGAGTGACTCACCGGGTTCCATCTCCCTCTCCACCACCCTGACCAATGATTCCCGTCTCACGGTAAGAGTACACCTCCAGTTTGGCCACAAACGAGTTGGAAGTACCATCTTCGTCGACTCCGGTGCTGCTGGTAACTTCATTGACTCTTCTTATGCCAAGAAACTGGGGGTAAAGATTGAGGCGTTATACCAGCCCGGAAATATTTCATATGTCGACGGTCAGCCCCTCTCCTCCAGCCCCATCACCTTCCAAACTTAACCCATCACCATGAACATCGGCCAACACCAGGAACAGCTTCACTTCTACCTCACCCCCATCTCATCACCTTCCCTCATTCTCGGACATCCCTGGTTACTTCGTCACGACCCGCTCATATCCTGGACACAAAGTCGGATCCTACAATGGGGGCCGGCTTGCTCTGAACTCTGCCTACGGGCCCGGGTCGTACACCGACTGCCATCCCGAGCGCCTACCGAGACCTGGCTGAGGTGTTTTGTAAGAGACGGGCAACCCACCTACCTCCTCATCGCCCCTACGACCTTGCCATCGACCTTCAGCCAGACTCCATGCCACCCCGCGGCCACCTCTACTCTTTATCTGCCACCGAGACGCAGGCGATGGAGGAATATGTTTCCAACGGACTGCGCCAAGGTACCATCCGGCCTTATTCCTCGCCTGCTGCCGCGGGGTTCTTCTTTGTGAAGAAACACGATGGCAACTTACGCCCATGTGTCGATTATCAGGGGCTCAACAACATCACCATCAAAAACTGACATCCATTGCCTCTTACCAACTCTGCCCTGGACGCCCTCTCTGGTGCCACCATTTTTACTAAGTTGGACCTCCGGAGCGCCTACAACTTGGTGCGCATCAGGGAGGGCGATGAGTGGAAGACGGCCTTCATCACTCCCACCGGTCATTATGAAAGTCTGGTAATACCATTTGGACTCTGCAATGCTCCAGCGGTTTTCCAACAATTCATCAATGACGTTCTAAGAGACATGTTAGGTCGCTGGGTGTCCTCATATACTCCCGGACTTTCAGTGAACATGTACAACACGTCAGAGCGGTTCTGAAGTGATTGCTTGCCCACCAGCTGTACTGTAAGTTGGAGAAGTGCGCTTTTCACGAGCGCTCCACCATGGGTGTGGCCATGGACCTGCAGAAGCTGGAGGTTGTGAGTCACTGGCCCCTACCCAGGACTTTTAAACAACTCCAGCGTTTCCTTGGGTTTGCAAACTTCTATCGTCGCTTTATCCGGGACTACAGTACTGTTGCAGCTCCACTAACTGCTCTGACACGTCCATCATCTCACCCCTTTCACCTCACCTCTACTGCCATTACCGCCTTCCGTGAACTTTGCCGCCGCTTCACTACGGCTCCCGTCCTCCTTCATCCAGATGCCAATAAACCATTCGTTGTGGAGGTGGACGCGTCGGACGTGGGCGCCGGGGCGATTCTCTCCCAACGAGGTCCAGACCAAAAGCTGCATCCCTGCGGCTTCTTCTCCAAAAAATTTGACCCCACTCAGCAGCGATACGGAGTAGGGGACCGCAAGTTGCTGGCCATAAAGTGGGCCTTGGAGGAATGGCGTCACTGGCTCCAGGGCACCAGAGAGCCATTCATTGTCTGGACTGATCATCAGAACCTCATCACCATCCGGTCGCCGAAACAGTTGAACCCCAGACAGGCGCGGTGGGCTCTGTTTTTTGAGGACTACAATTTCCACCTGTCATATCGCCCGGGGTCCAAGAACATCAAAGCTGATGCCTTCTCACGACAGTACGAGGAAGACGTCCCCCGGGCGGACCCCGCGCCTGTCCTACCACCTACCAAGATCATCGCACCACTCCGTTGGGACATAGAGATGAGGGTTCGCCAGGCACAGGCTGCGGAGACAGAACCGGCAGGCGAGCCGCCTGGACGACTCTATGTGCCCAACACCGTCAAGTCAGAGGTGCTTCAATGGGGGCACTCCTCTCTCCTCTCAGGTCACCCCGGAAGGCACCGCACACTACAATTCATTCGACGCGCCTTCTGGTGGCCCAACATGAGGAAGGACGTTGATGAGTTTGTCCAGGCGTGCCCAGTGTGCGCCCGGGCCAAAGACAGCAACCAACCAATCCCCGGGAGAACTTCAACCACTCCCAGTTCCCCGTCGGCCCTGGACGCACTTTGCCATCGACTTCATCACGGGCCTGCCGGTTTCCGAGCGGAAGAACACCATCCTCACGATCGTCGACCGGTTCTCCAAAGCTGTCCACCTGGTAGCCCTCCCCGGACTCCCGTCAGCCAAAAACACAGCCGAGCTGATATTAGAACGTGTAGTCCGCCTGAATAGGTTCCCAAGGGATATCGTCTCGGACAGGGGGCCCCAGTTCACCTCCCAGTTCTGGAAGGCCTTCTGCCGTCTGATCAATTCCACCTGTAGTCTGTCTTCTGGATACCACCCACAGACTAACGGTCAGACGGAGCGGACCAACCAACACCTGAAGCGCTACTTGAGATGCTTTGTCGCTGATCGCCAGTGCTCCTGGGCCCGCTACCTCATTTGGGCAGAATTACCACATAACCTCCACATCTCCTTTGCCACCAGTCTAAGCCCATTTGAGGCATGCTACGGCCTCCAACCTCCAATGTTCGACCACCAAGAACCGGAGGTTGAAGTACCGTCAGCCCAACAGTTGGTTCGTCGGTGTCGACGGGTCTGGAACCAAGCAATCAATGCCATCCGACGCTCCAACACCCGTTACGTCTTCCAACATCGCCGTCGACTATTCCAGATAGGTGACAAGGTTTGGCTATCTACCAAGAACCTTCACCTACGAACAGAATCACGGAAGCTCTCCTCCAGATTCATTGGTCCATACCGCATCACTCTCCAGATAAACCCTGTCACCTACCGGCTCCAGCTGCCTGCGGCGCTCCGAATCCACCCGGTATTCCATATATCCCAACTCAAACCCTTTACCACTTCCCCTACTGTCCGCCTAATCGTGAGTACTCACTTTCTTGGGTTGCGCTTTCGATTGAGTATGTGTTATTAGAACGCGGGTTTATTTGTGTAAGCTCTTGCTCTCGTTCCGAGAGAGTTCTAAAAATAAACAGCGTGGTTATCCTGCCTACTCGCGCTACTTCCGCGTTTGGGTTTACCATCTACGCTACAGGGCTAACTGCTAGTCTTCTGGTCTGTCTCCGTTTGTCTATGACAGATATTATCATTATTATGTCACTGCACGTGTATCTAAAGTGCCTAGGACTGTTGAGATGAAAGAACATTTTGACCTTCTCGAAATGGCTCTCAGGAGCAGCTTAACCTCTAACATTGCAGATCTCACGAGGGGTAGAACTGCACATAAATACTCTGCAATTTTATAAACGGGCAGATTCGGAGGCTGCTCCCCTGCAGAGTTCTGAACAGGCAGCGGCACAGGCACATAGATGTGTGGTTGCCAACGCCCCCATAAGGCAATCAGCCTGGACATGCTACACCTGGTGGCGTGTTTATTTAAATAAGAATTTATTTACCTCTGCACTTGTGTGATCATTTAGGTAGCACCGGTAAGGTATCAGGGCCAAAGAAAAAGAAAGAAAGACAGAAAGAAAAGAAGGACAGACAGACAAAATGTGCTGTTCAGAGACAGAGGCAAAGCCCCAGCCTCTGCCTGTCTGGGACGCTGGCGAGAGTGAGAGATAGAAAGAGAGCGGCCCGCATCTGTCCAGCGTGCGCGCTCAGGGTAAGTATAAAAGTACAAAAAGACACAAACCCCTTTCTCTCTAATAAGTCCTCATTAAGGGCGAGTGACGCAAGAGGATCTAAAGTTTATTTTTAGTTTCCAGAGCCCGTCAGTTCTCGCATTGACGGCGGATCTCTGTTTATTTTGTGTTTTCAGTTTCATTTTGTGTCCTTTTTGAGTTTCCTAATTAATAATCCCACGCTATCTCCAAACGCAAAGGTCTTCTCATGCGTATCATAAGCACTCTCACAACATCTAATTCATTGACCCCCTCTAAAGCCCTGCGTTAGGGCTCTTATACACATTATAACATCTTGTGCTGAGGCTCCCCATACAGCACCACATAATAAAACGAATATACTGTAGAATGCTTCATGCATACAAAAATCATGCATTTGAAATGCATTCAAGCTGGCTTCCTGGTATCTCAGAGAACTATTTGGCACCTGCTTAAAACTCTGGATCCTCGCTTAGTTCACCTGAGGTGCCGAAATCGTCTAAGATAACGTCTTTACAGAAACCCATGTCCCAACTTTGTTTTGCGCCTTGATTCCTATGATAAACTCAAACCATATGGAATATGTATTAATGGCGCAATTGATGGGTTTTCAGAAATGTCCAGTAGTTAATTCACCTAATGTACTAAAAGCTAAACGATAAAATGGGTACTTCATCTCCAGGGGAGTGCACTGAGGCGCTTCCGAGCCAAAGGATGCAGTAACTTTCGGTTCCGATATCATGTGCTAAAATGCTACCCCTTAAGTCATAATTATGAGATAATAAGTCATAATTATGAGTTAGTAAGTCATAATTATGAGATCAGGATCTCATAATTATGAGATATTAAGTCATACAGTAATTATGACATAATTCCTGTAATTTTTATTTATTTTTTTTTTGTGAATGCAATGCGCTTCCGTACATTTATACCAAAACAATGGAAATCTAAATCAATCGAAATCTAATCAAAAGACGTTTATTGCAGGAGTGAATTTGCCATGCTTATGACACTTTCACACGCGCTCACACACCCAGGTTTAACCATATTTACCCTAGTAAACGTTACTTTATAACAAAAAACTGAAGTAAAATGTAATCCAAACGCAGTTTGTTCCTGGAGTCTCCACGTTTTATAGATGCGCAGAGGGTACTGCATTTGGCACAAACCACACATTTTATTGTATCTGTTACCAGATAAAATAATAAATCATATAATATTTATATCATATACAAATATGTAAGAAATAATCAAACAAGCCATATTTGCATGGTATTAGTGACGCACAGTTCTGCGTAACAGGCTGTTATTTGAGACATACAATCACACACATACCACTTTCACTGTCCCGAGGAAGAAATACGATGGGCACATACAATCACGTTTTATGGTCATTTCAGTTGATTTTATGACTATAAAACAATAAAAATATGAGGGTTTTTGTGACGCAAAAATGACACATTTTAAAAAGAATTATATATATATATATATATATATATATATATATATATATATATATATATATAAGCAAAACATACCGGTTGGGTTTCCAGATATGTCGCGGAAAAAAAAAAAATAATAATGTGGTTTACACAAGAACTGACTTATTTTTAAATGTAAATATTTATACTTTACATAATATTTTTCAATTCATGATTTTTGTTTGTTACCATGTTTTACAGTTTTACCGTGCAGAAATAGTCTGTAAATATATCCACATCTGCTGAGAGAAACGAAATATAAGACTCAGTATAATCATTATTACATTGTTAGTTAGAATAAGCAGGTGATATTCTGAATAATTATATAATTTTACAAACATATCAGTTTTAAAGTAAGTCTTAAATGAAGATAAAGATCTGGTGATGAAGAGTGTGTCATTGTGTCTCTCTACAGGTTGAAAAGATGTGGTGTCTCAGATGGAGGCTGTGCTGCTCTGACTTCAGCTCTGAGATCAAACCCCTCACACCTGAGAGAACTGAATCTGACTAATAATAATGTAGGAGACTCCGGAGTGAAGTGTCTCTGTGCTGTACTGGAGAATCCTGACTGTAAACTGGAGAAACTGAGGTAAGATCATCTCTCTGAGAGTCACATGACCTGCTCCTCAGTAAGACACATTCTCTAATAGTGAGACTGAAGCAGAAGTTTTAGGTTCATCATCAATGTCCTGAGGAGGAAGATTGTTTCTTTTCACTGCACACTGATGATTTTTCACAGAGTCTTTGGGTCAGATGTACGTATGTGAGAAGCTGCAGAGCAAAACATGAATTGATGTGACTGCAGTGTGTCTGAAATTACTGTGAAATTTACTAAAACACTGTAAATAATCACCAGTGTTGGGTGTACTTTTTTGATGTAATGAGTAATCTAACGCATTAGGTCCACCATTTAAGTACTCAGTTATTTAGTTATATTTTCAAAAATGTAATCCATTATTCAGAAAATTTATGTAATCTGCGAGCCAGATAGCAGTGATTCCTCTTATTGTGTGTGTGTTAAAGTTGTCTTACATGCCCCACTCCAGATAACCCGCCCCCTCTGTTATTCCTGCTGTTATATCTCACCTATACGGTTTGACTCGAAGTGAGAAGTGGTGTTAGCCTCTGTGAGCCGCCGTGAGTGACCGCCCGACATGCCGCGAAGTTCTGCAAGTTCTGCGAGGACCGACACGCGGAAAGATGGAAACGTAATCACAGCGCCAAAATTCGCAGTGAATCATGATGAACCGCACTTATGGCCATCGTGCGAAACCACATAGGAGAGATAGGGGTATTACTAGTTAACAGATTATGGACCAAACTTTGCTGAGTGATGATGGTAGAATAATTATAAAGATTATGAGGAATCACAAAGGAGTTTTAATTTTCTGCATGGAAAAGGATTCTAACTAGTTACGTTTATCAGAAAGTAACGCTGTAATATAACTGATTACTTTTTAATGACAGTAATTTTGTAATGTAATTAGTAAAAAGTAACGTCCCCCAACACTGCTAAACACACAAACTGCACCTGGTACACAAACTAAATGCACTGTGTGCCCGCTGTAGGGGAACAGGGAAATGCAAATAAGAAACATTGAATGACATCCTAGCCTACCCGATCACCCTCTCCAGTCCTTTCAGAATCCATCTTCCTCCTGGCACTGACTCTGTGGTGACTGTTAAATCATCCATGAAGGCACGAATTGGTGGTTGGCGTCCTCTTGTCGTATCCCAAGAGTTGGTCTTTGGGCCCCTACATTCTACCTCAGCAGACTTTAACAGTGTAACGGGTTCGACCCATTGTTGCACGGGTGGCATCACCAATAGGGGAAGAAAAGGGTAAAAGGAGGGAGGACGGAGAGAAAGGGAAGGAATGAAGTGAAGCAGTGTGCACGTGCGTGGCCCAGCTGGCATGCGGGCACTCGGCTGGCGGTGGTGTGTGGGTTGGCAAAACGGAGCACGCGAGGCAGCGCTCCTACACGCTTCCTGGACGGTTCCTCCCCGCTGTCAATAACCGGCCTGGCCCCTCCCAGCTTTCTTTGGGTGCGGCCTCAGGCGGGAGTCTTGCTCGGTCCTTTGGCTGGGCGGCTTTCCCGGCTGGGATCGATGGCCTTAACGCTGTCCTCCTCTCGGCCTTTTCCTCTTTGAAGGCGGGCTTGGCGAAGGATGCTGCGGGAGCTCGTGCAGCTCTTTCCCGCGCTGTTCTTTTTCAAGTCTCTGGGGCACGTTCCATTTCCCCACTCGCGTGCCACTCTCAAACTCCACCGTGTTATGCTCTTCTCGGACCCCAGACTAAACTCCGTGCCTTGCTTTTATAATGCGGCGCAAGCCCGAGATCCTATTAACGTTAATCAATGCCAGCTGGCCCGCATAGGCGACCCCGTCCCTTCGCACACCTGCAGAAGGGGTGCCACCTACTTATGGAGCCTAAGAAGTGAGCGAGGGGCGATAATAGATTTGGGCGCACGCCCATCACAGGCGCACGCCGTGACACCAGCAAGTTCATTGCTAGTGCAAACAAGATCGCAGAGATTGTTCATTCAATAATGATTCCAACCTCAAGTCAGTCCCATTCTGAAGTCAACAAGAACAGAGTGTGTGTTTCTGTGTGAAGCCGGGGAGGGGGGTGTAAAGGCAAGAGAGAGAGAGAGTGTGTGTGTGTGTGTGTGTGTGTGTGTCGGTGTCAAAAAACTTGGCACTCGTAAACCAAGACATGCTCGTTTTTCAAGTCAAAAATTTTTAAAATCTTTGCTCGTCTTTGCGGAACACTCGTAAACCAAGGTACTCGCAATCCAAAGTTCCACTGTTTAAGATTCAGTATGATTACATTGTTAATCAAAATAAACAAGCGGTGTCATTCTGAATAATAAAAAAGTCTTAAATGAAGATAAAAATTTGAAGAGTGTATCACTGTGTCTCTTTCTACAGGTTGTGTGGTTGTGGTGTCTCAGATGAAGGGTGTGCTGCTTTGACTTCAGCTCTGAGATCAAACCTCTCACACCTGAGAGACCTGGATCTGTCTGAGAATAAAATAGGACCCTTATCAAAGAAGCAGCTTTCTGCTCTTAAGGATGATAAACATTACAAACTACAGATATTGTGGTGAGTAATGAGTGTTTTATATAATTGTTGGGGGGAAAAAGACCTAATAATTTTAGTCATTTATCATTAGTTTGTTTTCATCAGTAGTTAGTTTTGTTTATTCCCATAAAAATAAGATTAGCAGGTTAGAAGTGTTATCACTGTGTTTTATTTAAATACAACATTGCATTATTAATTAAATAATCTTTATTGCTGTTTTGTGTTCAGTAAACTTTGTTGATTTAAATTTCATGTGTAGGAAGGAGACGGAGTCAGACAGATTCTACAAAATGTCACAAATAAGTGCATGAGCTTGACTGTAAATGAACACCTCGTCTCCTTGTGACACCCTGCTATCTCTGACTTCATACTGCTGCTTTTGTCTGAACAAGATGATCTCTGCTTTTCACTGTTTCTGATAATCGGCACAACTGTATGAAACTGTATGAAAGCTCAGTAAAATTATCTTTTATGCCACAAATATAGTATTTAAGCAGCCACTTTGCTCACTCTGACACTTCTTCCAGCACCCGACCTCCACACCGTGTCTTCTGTCATTCCTGTAAAATTCACCTCAGCTTGTTCTTAAAGTTTGCACTTAAATATAAATGTAGAACAAGAGCTAAATGACTCAGTAGTGTTGATTATTTAAAAAGCTCCAAAGCCTGTGATTGGATAAGAGCAGTGATGTGATGAGTAAATATCTGCTCATGTTCCTGTTATAACACAGATGTTACTAAGAATGAAGAAATGTTGAAGAATTAATTATAAACAGGAGATGATGATGTTTTCCTTAAAGGAGAGATGATTACATGCTGTTGATCATGAAGTACCACAGTCCAGATTATGGTTTATAAATTCACAATTAATATCCAGTGAGTGATGAGCATATTTGGGTGTTCCTGCATTTCCCTGTTAATGAACAGGTAGCAAGCTTATAAACACATCATTCATTTAGGTCTGACACATTAAACAGACACAGAGATGAGTGAACCCAGACAAGTGGAGTGACATAAATCATTAAATCTGCTAGTTCCGTTATGAAATATAGGAAACATCAGCCTTGTTGAAGTCGCTGCTTGTCCAAATAAATTCATGGCCCCAAATTAACTGTTGTATAATGCAGGTTTGACATTATTCTGTGTTTGTAATTAGTATTTTTTTTAAATACTGTAATATGTTTTAATTTTTCTTGCATGTACAGTATATTGTAGCTGTTTTGTTGGATACACAATTAAAATTACATTGTATTTAACTGCTTAAATTGACCTGCATAAATTAATAAACATTTGAGAAAAACGTAATGCATAAATATGTCAGAATTTCTGTTTCAAATTACTTGAGTATGTAACTGGAATGTTGTAGAAAAATAATGGTAAATGTCCAGTTCTTGATAAATATTGTTATAATACACAAATGATTCAGTGGTTGAATGTAATTCACCTTGGCCACATTTTTAAACATAAAAATATCACATTAACAGAGTCATACTCATGTTTAGAGGCTATTAAAATGTTTATACTAAAGGAATTACAGTCTCATCAAACATACATGTATTAACGTAGTGTACAACGAAAGTATACAACAAAATTGTTAAAAAATCATACAATGTGATTTCCGGATTTTTCTTTTTAGAGTCTGTCTCTCACAGTGGAAATGCACCTATGCTGAAAATTGTAGACCCCTCCATGATTTCTAAATAAAAAACTTGCAAAATCACAGGGTGATCAAATACAAATTGACCTCACTGTAGTGAATTAACTCTAGTTACCCCGACCAATATCTTTCCCCATATGTTGTTCTCTTTACTGCTCCTATACTGCACTTTGACACCATACAACTTCCTACAGTGGCAGCCTCAGATGTAACATCACTTTTTGTTGACAAGGAATTTGACAAGAGTTGTGGTTCGGTGTCGTTCATATCACTATCACAACTCATCCAACCACTTTGCATGCAGACATGGGTCTTTTTGGGCTAGCAGGAGTTTTGGCAAGACCTTTTTCCAGTACTTAAGATAAAACTACTACAACCTCACAACATCCTGTTAATTTTTAGCCACAGGTTTCAGTCCAATTGGATGGTCTGCCAAACAGAATTTCAAAGGTTTGTTCTCTCCTCCCCTCCACTTTAGTTCTCTACATTAACCCTATGGGTAGTGCCTTGGACCATAGCATTCAGAATTCAAGATTCAAGAATTTTATTTTAAGAATTTTATTTACATATATGGTTGTACAAGTACAACAGTAGTGAAATGCAGTGCAACAAATTCCAGACTGTGCAGATTACGAAAAAAAAATCCCATTTCATCACAACATTTTGCAAACTTGTTCTTTACGGTGGTATTTTCTCTCTCTACTGCACCTCCACGAGTTCGATTATATGCACCATGTTGTCATAAGTCTATTTCCAGATATTCTCAGACTTGGTGGACAGCCTGGTTCATAAAAGGTCACATTGTCACTATTAATTTTTTAGGGAATCCCCACCATAGGATAATCTCAGAAGGCAACAATTTTGCTACCGCACAAGTGTCTTGTTTGGTTGTAGGAAGTGCTGCCAACCATTTGACAATATTTTTAACCTTCACTTGTTGGTAAATCTACAAAATCCATTTGTATGTTTTCAAATACGATTGTATGTTGTAAATACGATTTATCTTTGGGGCTGTAGCATATCTTATCATTTAATTTGCCTCCTACTTTTGACCACTTAATTTGTGTGTGTGTGTGTGTGTGTGTGTGTGTGTGTGTGTGTGTGTGTGTGTGTGTGTGTGTGTGTGTGGTTTGTATTTGCAGATCCTGTAAATCAACTGTATGAACAGGACTTTTTGTCATGCACATACTGTATTAACTGGAGTTTACCAGGAGGTTGAAAATCCTCAATGTTTCTCAATTGTTCAAAAATGTAGAATCAATGTAGATGTTGACTTATTTATTTTTCTCTTGTTCTAATTTACCCAAATGTACTCTAAACCCAAAGTGGTTTACTTTGCAAATGAAGTATGAATGGTGCAAAGGTCCAAAGAAAGCCATTGCAGTTGTTCCCATGAACTTTCAGTGAGTGGAACAGTTTTGGAGAAAATGGGCTGGTTTGACAAAAAATGACAAGCAATTCAGTCATTCATAAGAACTTTTTTGTAAGACTCAGAAATAATTAATATTTTGAATGGTAGAGGCAAAGTGGGCTTGTGTAGACAGCAGCTCTCGCTGGCTCCTCAAAGGCACATTTGCAGTAGCAGCCAGCCGGCCCCGCCAAGTCCTCTTTTGGGGCCGCCTCAGGCTGGAGTCAAACATGACAAGGCCAGTGTGGCTGTCGCTCTCTGGTGGCTGCAGCACCGATTTTGACTAGGGAGAGAGGCCTTAACCTTGAGATAGCTGCCTTTTTTTTTTTTTGAGTTGGAATGGCTGGCCTAAGGTGAATGCAAATGTGTCGGGCAGCTAGCACAGTTCTCCAATGGCAGGACGGTTAAATGGTGGTGAACCCCAAACTGAACTCCATGCCTCCCTTAAAGAGTGGCAACAGCCCGGGGTCCTTAGCTGAACTGAGTTAAAGTGTGTCATAGTAATAATTTACGCACAGCACAGCGCTACAGCATTAAATGTACATTCACATCAAATACAACACAGATCTTTATCAATAAACTCCCAGAGTTATTAACTTTAATTGGATCGCCATCCGACTCCACAGAACTCAATCAGGTGGGTGAATACTTTGAGTCAACATTTCCTTATACCTTAGATAATGTAGCTCCAGTTAAAAGGAAAATGATTAGAGATAAGAAACTCGCTCCCTGGTATAATGACCACACACGCACTTTAAAACGGACTGCTCATAAAACAGAAATCCCCACAACAACAACATACTGTACAGTAGTGAGAACTTGAACTTTTCCAATAACAAAATCATAAATATTAGGCAACAATTAGGGCTTTGAAATCAGACAATTTAAGTGATACAGATGATAAACTAACCATGTCATATCAGAACCTAGAATACTTTACTCTCCTTGAAGAGACTGAAACTAATTTCACTCATCTCTTCTTCAAAATCGTCAATCTGTGAATTAGATCCTATTCCGACACATTTTCTTAAGCAGATAGTACCAGCAATAACTGAGCCCCTGTTGAAAATAATTAACTTTTCACTCAGCATTGGGTATGTTCCAAAATCCTTTAAATTAGCAATTATTAAAACAATAATTAAGAAACCTGACCTTGACTCTCGTCAGCTTTCTAATTACAGGCCGATATCAAACCTCCCCTTTATCTCTAAGATTCTGGAAAAGGCAGTATCACAGCAGCTATGTTCACATCTACATAGAAATAGCATAAACGAATTGTATCAGTCAGGATTTAGGCCTCATCACAGCACAGAGACAGCACTTGTTAAAGTAGTAAATGATCTCCTATTGGCCTCTGATGAGGGTTGCATCACTATACTTGGGTTACTGGACCTCAGTGCAGCTTTTGACACCAGTGATCAAAGTATTCTCCTTCACAGATTAGAAAATGTATTAGGAATTAAGGGAACTGCTTTCTCCTGGCTCAGATCCTATTTGACTGATTGTTTTAGGTCCACATGCTTTCTCTGGGCAAAATAAATGCTGATGACAGTTATACATCTCAGCAAAATCAGATGAGAAAAATCAGCTTCCTGAAGTTGAGCAATGTGTAAAGGATATAAGAGATTGGATGTTAATTAACTTCCTTTTGCTTAATCCTGATAAGACAGAAGTTCTAGTCATAGGACCACAAGTAGCTAGAAGTAGGCTTTCTGACCACACTGTAACTTTAAATCGTCTTTCTGTTTCATCAAGTGCAACAGTAAAAGACCTTGGTGTGATTATGGATTCTAGCTTTTCGTTTGAAGCACATGTAGATAATATTACCAGGATAGCTTTCTTTCACCTTAGAAATATTGCCAAGATAAGAAACATATTGTCACTAAATGATGCAGAAAAACTAGTTTTTCACAGTCTCAGCCTCAGTCTCAGTGTTTAAGTCTAGGCTAAAACCCTATTTATTTAACCAAGCATTTTTGTAAATAGATTAGCCTTAGGTAAAAGAGCAGATGGGGTTCTCATGGACGTAGAGTATTCTGGTGAACTGGTATGTTTAAATGCTGTCCTCCCCATTCTCATTGATCACTCAGGTTTGTTGACGGTGTAACAGACATGGGCCTGTTAACATGTTCTGCTTTACTCACCACAAGGGGGCCCTAGAGTGCTCGTGCATTGGGTTAAGAAGTAGGACATGTAGTAGAACAAGAGAGATCTGTTTTGGCCAGAGAAAAGCGTGGCTTTCCTGCTGCATCGCCATATTGAAGTTGTCCTGATTGAGAAACGTTTTGTTTCTAAAAAAAAAGGACTCCTTGGTGTACATTATTAACTGTTTTCTGGGTTCTACAAGAAAAGCAAATGGAACGCTATATTGCTGACATTGCTTGTGAGTCCTAATGGATTAATTGTACAAGGAATAAGAACAAACTTTGGTGCGGATCTTGGATAGACCTTTTGGATCTCTTCTTATCAAGAATCATTTTCACTCATCAATGGACTATTTCAAGGTTTCTTGCAAACCATATTCATGCATACTGGTCTGAATTGGGTTTATTATTTTCTTTCAAAGATTTGCTATTTGCCTGTTCTCTCAGTTTGTTAAACTCATTTTTTGGGGGGCTGATTGTTAATTCTATATATAAATATGATGCAATTTTGAAGCAATTATGTTTTGCACTGTTTGATTCATATTTATGGTTAGTTTTTTTTGGCCCCTCACAAAATTCAGACTTATAACAGCTTGAACAGTTAGGGATCTGTTATATAGTGGAGCCTGAACAGGGACTGTAGAAAACTAACTTTATTTACATTTATTGAACTGTGTTTGAGTCTTCATAGAATATGGCAAGCCATAATGCTCAGGAAGGGGATGAGATTGGCCCTGATTTGGATTTCTCCGCTGAACCTTTCACCAGCCACCGAGAACCACTCAAGGAGCTGATTAATACTTTCAGTGAGTTATACCTCGACTCGGAGGAAGAGAATGAAGGGCACATCCAGTAATTTCTACTCCCAATCAACTACGTCCGAGCACATCGTTACCCTCTTCCGTTACAAACTCCAGAGAATAAACATACACCGTCCAGCCTAGTCACATATCAGTTTCCGAGCCTTCAATATCCTCAATACAATATAACCCACCTGTCAAGGTCGACTTCCCCAGCTTTAGTAACAAAGAAGAGGAAGATCCTGTGGTATTCATTGAGCAAGTATCTCTCTGACAGTGAGATACTTGCTTCATTAACTGCCGTACTAAAGGGAGCTGCTAAAGATTGGTAGCGAGCAGAGAAGAGGAATATCAATAGTTGGAGACAGTTCAAAAGCATCTTCTTGCGCTCATTTTTGAGTGAAGATTATGAAGATGTGCTTGCCAGAAAGTTATTAGAGAGAAAACAAGGAGCTAAAGAAAGCATCCGTGATTTTGCCTTTCAGTACAGAGCATTATGTATGAGATGGAAGAGAGAAATGACTGAAAGGGAAATTGTACATGCAATATTGCGGAATTGTAACCCACGTTTAGCCAGCTTATTGAGGGGTACTGTGAAAGATGTTGGGGAGTTGGTGAGGATTGGCACTCAAATAGAGCGTGATTTTGACGAGTCAAAACGGTACTGGAGTCAAATTAATGTTGAGGAACAGAAAAGAAAGATACAACCTTCTCGAGAAGCTCAACGCAAGCCTCCTATCGCAAGCACCAGAGTAGTACAAACTGTGCAGAGTCCAATTCCTCCGGACATCAAAACAGTTGCCATTCCCATTGTGCTTCGTGACAGGTATTTCATAGCCATGGTGGATACAGGCAGCACACTATCACTTCTACAAGAATTCTGCTGGAGACAATTGTGTAAAAAGGAACCCTACCAACTGAGTAAAGGTCAGTCGTTTTTGTTGGCTAATGGACAGCATCAAACCGCTATTGGGAAGGTGAATTGGAAGTGTTGGATTCAAGGATGACAAGTGGATCTAACTTTGTTCATTCTGAAAGATGCAGATCTAACAGTACCAATCATATTGGGCATGGACTTTCTGCTGACCACTGAGATGGTATTGGACTTTCAAAAAGCTCGGTATTCTTTGCCTTCAACAGAAGATACTGCTGAAGAGCTAACCTTTCCTTTCCTTACCAATGATAGCTGTCCAACAGTACATTTCTATCTTGCTTTGCCCCCACTTCCAATAACTGATGCAACTTTGGAAACC
>JAAGKR010011315.1:0-12500 GCA_011419295.1 Clarias macrocephalus
AATTTCTCATTAATGCAATTATCTAATCAACCAATCACATGGCAGTTGCTTCAATGCATTTAGGGGTGTGGTCCTGGTCAAGACAATCCCCTGAACTCCAAACTGAATGTCAGAATGGGAAAGAAAGGTGATTTAAGCAATTTTGAGCGTGGCATGATTTTTGGTGCCAGACGGGCCGGTCTGAGTATTTCACAATCTGCTCAGTTACTGGGATTTTCACGCAAAACCATTTCTAGGGTTTACAAAGAATGGTGTGAAAAGGGAAAAACATCCAGTATGCGGCAGTCCTGTGGGCGAAAATGCCTTGTTGATGCTAGAGGTCAGAGGAGAATGGGCCGACTAATTCAAGCTGATAGAAGAGCAACTTTGACTGAAATAACCACTCGTTACAACCGAGGTATGCAGCAAAGCATTTGTGAAGCCACAACACGCACAACCTTGAGGCGGATGGGCTACAACAGCAGAAGACCCCACCGGGTACCACTCATCTCTACTACAAATAGGAAAAAGGGGCTACAATTTGTGCGAGCTCACCAAAATTGGACAGTTGAAGACTGGAAAAATGTTGCCTGGTCTGATGAGTCTCGATTTCTGTTGAGACATTCAAATGGTAGAGTCGGAATTTGCCATAAACAGAATGAGAACATGGATCCTTCATGCCTTGTTACCACTGTGCAGGCTGCTGGTGGTGGTGTAATGGTGTGGGGGATCTTTTGGCACACTTTAGGCCCCTTAGTGCCAACTGGGCATCGTTTAAATGCCACGGCCTACCTGAGCATTGTTTCTGACCATGTCCATCCATTTATGACCACCATGTATCCATCCTCTGATGGCTACTTCTAGCAGGATAATGCACCATGTCATAAAGCTCGAATAATTTCAAATTGGTTTCTTGAACATGACAATGAGTTCACTGTACTAAAATGGCCCCCACAGTTACCAGATCTCAACCCAATAGAGCATCTTTGGGATGTGGTGGAACGGGAGCTTCGTGCCCTGGATGTGCATCTCACAAATCTCCATCAACTGCAAGATGCTATCCTATCAATATGAGCCAACGTTTCTAAAGAATGCTTTCAGCACCTTGTTGAATCAATGCCACACAGAATTAAGGCAGTTCAGAAGGCGAAAGGGGGTCAAACACCGTATTAGTATGGTGTTCCTAATAATCCTTTAGGTGAGTGTATACCCAAGGAAAACCACAACATTTTCACAATTATTCTAGAAAGATGATCACAAAATAGATTAGAAAAATGTTACACATCTACAGTCGGAGATACAGCTAAGTATCCCCAAGATATGATGCTGCCACCACCAAGGAGACTTTCATATGTTGCCTTTTATTATATGCCTCAAAGGTTTTACATTCTACATACATAAATACATCTAACATAGTTTGTCACATGCTTTAGGATCATTTAGGTACATTTGGAATTTTTCATTAATACTAATTTGCTTTTGAGAAAAAACTTCAGTCTAAGTTGTACATGTCAGATATTTCTACAGAAATGCAAATAAAATCCTACAGAAACAGCTGATCATAATTTGGGGTTAATCAGAATCACTTTTCTCATGACGAGTGTATGATAATTACTTCTGAACATAAATGTGATTGAGTAATTCAGTTACATACCCTATTATAAAACAGTATGCACACTTATAATATCAGGTAACTGCATTCTTTTTTATTTTTCCCTTAAATTTCAAACACAAGTTTTTTTTTTATATATTTTTTATATAACATATTAAAGGAATAAAAAGATCTGACATGCTCTATCTTGTTTTCCTTTTTCTGTCACTAAAACTGTAATTTAATAGGGGTGTCTAGACTTTTAAGAACCATTGTACATGTCTATATGAGACTTACACAGCTTTCAGGCTTTCATCATAACCTAGCATTTTAGTAACCTCCCAGTTGCCAGAAGTCAGGTGTCGCACACTGACCTCTCCGTCAGTATGCTGTGCATCAGACAGAGAGAGGGAGAGAGAGAAAGAGAGAGACGGTGACACAAATATAGACTCTTTGTATGTCTAAAACCTTACAAAATGCACTTTGATTTCGAGTTTATATATATATATATATATATATATATATATATATATATATATATATACTGTATATACTGTATATAGTGTATATATATATTTATATAGTATACATAATACATATACACAATTTGCTGTGGTAAGCAGAATATTAAGGAGAACTATAAGACAGCTAGATCCTATATACTGTATCATTCATGTTCACAATTTACTTTTGAAGATTTTTCTTGAGATAATACATTAAACACTGACGTGAATAATAAAGTGAAAAACTGTACACAATGTACCTGTTCTGACATCATGGTGAGGTGGCGGAAAGATCCCTGGCTGCCATGTTTTATGGGTAAAGTAATAAAAAACGTTGCTCCATCTTTAGAGAACAAAGGCTCCTCATTCTGTACCACTCACACAGAAGAACAACATTTACTTCACCTAATATATTATATGTGAGGGAAGCTGAGTCTATAATAAAAAGCTGTGATCATTTCATTACCTGGCAGTCGATCCACTTGTCTGACGTCATCACATGTTTCTATAGTGGGAAAATCCCAGATAAATAACTTAATGTTATTTGCACAACAAAAGCACTTGCTCACATGTAGCAGGTGTGCGCATGTGCATATTTGCATGTGCATTGGTCAAGAAGAGCAATGATCTTTGTGGTGTGTACAGCCATGTCAGACATCACTCACCCGTTCACACTCTCCGGTGTGTGTGTGACACAGCGTGAGGATGGATGTGTCCTGAGCTCTGTTGAGCCAGCGCACAGTCACTTGTTGCTCGGTCACCCACCGCACCATGCTTATGTAGTACTCACTAGCAATTAAACCCCACCAACACAAACATTTTTACGAGTTGCAGCGACATGACACTTATTTCCCTGCAATTAGCCATTATCAGAGATTAAGGTGGTTTTCTTGTGTGGTACCTTTTTTCCAGACTACTTGGGGGCAGAAGCTCGATGGTGGGAGACGAACCATTCAGAGTAACTACATTCAGCTTCACGGTAGGGTTTACTTGGCCAACCTGATAAACACACAGACACACACATTTGTCTTCGTAACCTTACAGTATGTGAACTTTCCCTTGGCATAATTATTAATGAAGCTAATTAACGTTATGATAATTCACTGTGGCCTTAACCTTATTATGGTTTTGCTTATTTAAGTTTTTTAATATAAAAACTGGAAAAAAAAAAAGTTTAGTTATTTATTTAGTTTTTTAGTTATGTTTTAAGTTTTTCTTCTGGAACACAGCCAAACATGGCCACACCTCTTGGCTATTCTTTTTCTTGTGGTTACATTTTATCCCCACCATTATATAATTAATTACTTAGAAGATTTAGTATTCAAATGCATTAAAATATTTATGAACCTATAACGTTTAACTGCCACTGACAAATGGCTTCCCAGACAATATATATGCTTATACAACACCACAGTTGAATTTTCAAAGGTGTACATTAATTTTCTATAACACCATTGCTCCTGGCTCTAACGTAAACCA
This sequence comes from Clarias macrocephalus, assembly GCA_011419295.1. Classification (NCBI taxonomy): domain Eukaryota; kingdom Metazoa; phylum Chordata; class Actinopteri; order Siluriformes; family Clariidae; genus Clarias; species Clarias macrocephalus. The sequence goes on from JAAGKR010011315.1 coordinate 3,553, forward strand.
GGAAGTTGATAAATAGCTTAATATGAATGCGTTAGTTCTAATACATTATCAGCTCATTCAAGGCACTTTAAAGGCAGACACTCAACAACACATAATCATTGATGTGGACACATTTTCTGGTTACCGAACATTTATGAAACAAGGCACGGGTGTCAGAACCTTGTAAACGCCAGTCAATTTCTCGACACAGGGGTTTTCAGAACAAAGAAGATTGTTTCTTGTTTCACCTTGCATGTATTCTTTTCACATAACAGCATGGTTAGTAGTGTTGATGTTATTCCTTACTCGATATATAAGGTATAAAATAGGTTTTAGATAACAACAGAAGACATATTGAAAGTCAGCCACAGAAGAATGATAACTTCAGTGAGTGCATTATGGAACTTCTTCAATGCTTGTCGTTATCGATTTAGGCCACGTCTGTTGTGTCTTAACAATATGCAAAAATATAGTTTACAAATGACAAAAAGAGCCTTTTTAAAATCATATGTCCCCCCAAAATAAGAAAAAAATGAGGTTTTGAAAATACTTTCATATTCCAGTTTGGATTTCCTGCCGTTAAATGCATGGTATTCCCTTAAAAAAAAAGAAAAAGAAACAGGGGAAAGAAAGAAAAATAAATAGCAGCTAAATTCGTTCTGACAGACCTAACACACTCACACAATGTAAGACTCTAAGTATCACAGATTACTCTACTTATCCCCTACAGGTGTTCTGCAGTCTGGCAACAGTTCATATAATTAGTTAGGTACTGTGTAGATAATATGCATATGAATGCAGTAATGCAGCAGCTGAGGCTTGGACTTTGAGCCAAATCCTGTCAGACCTTCCACAGACTTCACAGCGAGAGCTAATAGGAACAGAGAGACGAAAGAGGGGGAAAATGTGTCAGACAGTAAGCTGTGCCCTTTACTGAGGTCTCTGAATAATTGAAATGGTAGTTAAATGTGGTAGTGAAACAGCAAAAAATTCAATCATAGTTGGAGATGGTGTGCATACTGATTACTCCTGTCTTAAGGAGTGTGCTGCAGTTATATGCCGCAACCTATAATGAGGGATGGGAAGTTTACTAGTCTCATTTGATGTGACTTGAAGTTCTCTGATGGTCAGATGCTCCATAAATTCAAAGGCATAACCATCACCATAATTGTAACATCGAACAACATAAAAATTTTATATTATATATACTTTCTATCTCTCTCTATTACTGCTGTCATCTGACAGTTACATTCAGTCCTGAGGCTATACTTCCAGTGTGTGTGTGTGTGTGTGTGTGTGTGTGTGTGTGTGTGTGTGTGTGTGTGTGTGTGTGTGTGTGTGTGTGTGTAATGATGTTTTTGTAGTCGTGTTAGGCTGTAGTGCTGTCATTATGCATGGTGCTGTCTTGAGAAAAACGAGCTACTGTCTTCTTTACAGACACACACACACACACACACACACAGTGTTCACAAAAACACTGACAGTTTTTTACAGAAAATGTATTATTTATACGTACAGTATATATAGAGAAATACATGATGTACAGTATGTGATTTTATACAGTGTGTGTATATCTATTGTGTGTGTGCGTGTGTTTGTATGTATGTGCCTTCAATATAATTAGAATTGCTTTAATTGATTCCGGTGCCCTTGGACTAAAAAGCATATTTATTCTGAATCCATTCCATCTGGTTGTCCAAGCTAAACATGAAATATAAAAACACTCTGCATATGCAAATGTGCCTTTATGGGTCAGCTGAGCTATTCGAGTACATGTCGTCTGCAGTTCTATGAATAAAACAGGAGTCTCAGCTGAATGATGAAGGATGTACTTTATTAACCTCTTACTCTCTGGAGTTTTTGAGGAAGTTCAGTCAGAAAGTGAGTTTATGTGTTAGCATGTGTGGATGTCCACAATGCTTAATCTTTAAAGCTCCCATGCTTTACTATGTTCTAATAAGTTAGAATAGGTCATTGATGTGCTTCAAAGAGTACCTGTTAAAACTCCAGCAGAAATACCTCTCACAGTTCAGTGTCTAGGTACAGTATCCTTCGCTGAAGCAGATGTGATGTCTCTGTTCAGTTTCCCCAGTGCTGTTTTATTTACTGTGGAACAGTGCTAACATACACTTTATGGCACTTAAAAACAAATGGCCTTTGAAATTTATAATAATATTTGTTGTGTTTTAACTTGAATATCACTAAACAGGATAAAACTGAGCACAAATTGAGATTCCTATTGACACAAAAGAAGCTAGGCTAGCTGTTTGCAATTAACTACTAATGGCTAACCTGCCCTTTTTGGCTCTGAAAAATAGACTATTAAAAATAGGTCCGCATGATATTCATTTTATTACATATTAATTTACACAAGTTAAAACTGAGGACATCACGGCAAGGTAAGGTAACACTTGTATCCACACAGAAGGAGCTAAATTTGTTGTTCGTAGTTAGATGCTAACAGCTAACCCACTCTTCTTAAGCTCTTAGAAGGATGTACTGTATAATTAGAATTAACTTCAAGTTTTAAATGTTGCATTGCTAAATGGGTGAAATTATCAAAATGCCTTATTTTATTTTATTTAATTTTAATAGGTCTAGTGATACATACTGTATAAGCCACAATGTTGAGAGACTATTCTGCAGTATTACTTTTTTTGTTTAAACTGTGTTCCCTGCAGTTTATAATAATCTGAACATGTTCTTTGTGGCTTTATTAAAAATTTCCTCCATCATTACGCACCGTTAATTTCAAGAAAGAGTCACAGAAAAACAGATCCTCTGGTATATCCTGACCGAATAATAGCCTTAAAGTCAATAAAAAAATGTAGATGAGTCACCAGCTTTAAACTTGTCCACTGTTCAAAAAGCAGTAACTGAAATGACTTTTAATTGGGAGTGTCTAATGTCCTGATGGATATCGAATTAATTAAATAAATTATAAATACGAAAAAATGTCAAAGCCATCAGGGTCAAAGTTTAAAAAAAGGAACAAAAAGAACAAAACAAGCTTAATATAAAGGTATGTAGATTTTATATATTTATAATATTGTATGTACGTAGTAAAATAGGTAAGTATAACATTTAAGGCAAAAGTTAAAGTCGTGCAATGAAGCAAATCTGTCTCCAGTTATTGATAGATACATTGCAATTGTTTTTACTACAAAACTTAAGCTATATACAAATAGCAAATATACTGCTAAATACAGGATCTTATAAATGCAAACAATTCATAGACATATATTATAGAATGAGAAAATAATAAGCAAGGGGTGTTCATGTCAAACCAACTTTTGTTTCCCGGTGAAATTTTTTGTGTATGAAGGCTTTATTATGTACTTTAAATTACAGTATGTATTTTCGTTGATAATTACATTCAAGATGTATTTTGGAGCCAGTAAGATAATAACATTAGACTTGAGTATGTAGAGAAACTTATGAAGACTGGGGATGTTTATACTGTAGATATAATTAAACCTTAATTACCATATTTAACACCACACATAATTTACAGCATGCTAAACAAAGTTTCTCTATACAAAGGCTTTGATACGAGGTGGTACGAAAAAGTTTAGAAAGTTTTGTTTTTTACCATATGTCCTCCGCCAGACGCCCTAAATCCTGGCAGTAGAATTCACTATTGACAGTCTGGCCCATGGGGACGAATTCTGGATGCACAATGCTACGAATGTTGAAAAAGATGATGAGCATGCACTTAGTTGATCTGTGGACCTGCCGCAACGTTTTTGGTTGTGGAAATGATATGCTCTTCCACTGTGAAGACTGTTGCTTCATCTTAGGGTCGTACTCATACATCCAAGTTTCGTCACTGGTAAAGATCCTTGACATGAATGACGAGTCATCCATGGCATGCTGACGAAGTTCTTGGCAGATTTCAACACAATGTTCCTTCTGCTCCTGGGTCAGCAGCCTGGGGACAAACTTGGCAGCAACATGGTGCATGTTTAAATCACATGTGAGGATCGGCTGGATGGTTCCGTATGACATACCAACACTGCCAGTATTGTTGTGAATTGTTCTCCGACGATCATCATGCACAAGCATTGCCCATCTTGCCAAATCATGTCAAACATCTGTATGGTAGCTTTGCCCATGTCAAATGTATCTGTAGCAGATTCACATACTTTCAGGCAGAATTTTACATTTGTTCTAACTGACGAGGAAAAGGCGCTGGATGTCAGAAGACACAAGGGCTCACGCCGAGGCCGTGTCAATGAATGGCTTGGTGGGGCCAACTAGACCAGGAGAAACCACTCTGCCACTCAAAAGCCACCAACGAGGATCCTTTGGCAGATGAGAGTGGCATGTGAGCGGGCCAATACAGTACCAAACCTGTGTGCTGCCGTGAACACAGCCAATCCACCGGATGGAGGCCTCAGCATTAAGGCGGCCAGACGAAACACTCACCTCACCTGTTTGAGCTCAGGACGCCATGGCAGGTAAAATGCCTACCGCTGGTCCATGCACTAGAGCTCATGGCACCAGGTTGGACATAACACTGATTGACCTGCAAAAGCAGAACATGGCATGGAAAAAGGGTGATGCCATGCACCCCGGGAATTTCCCAGGCGGAAGAGCAAACCACCGACATTTGAGTGCCGTAAGGAAGAACATCAACACACTCTGCCACTCCATCACTGTCCAGGTTTGCCAGCAGAGTGCCCCTCTGCCAGCTGGGTACTGCCAGGACCTGCACATTCCTCCCCCTTTTACTTCATTCCTCCTCAGTTCTCTTCCCTTTTCCCATTATCCTTAAAAAACTACACTTTTCTCATAAAAATTGTCTTGTGTCTGTGACTGTGGTGCCACCCAAGTCGAAGATTTTACACAAACTTTCTAATTAATACTGTAGCTAACTAACTGTTCTGGGGTACTGTGGAAAGCTAGTGCACTATGTAGGGTATAAAATCACTCAGAACCCTTTACCACCCTACATAAACACCCTTACAAATAGCAACTAGTTCCCTTGGTCAGGGGTTGGAGAAAGATTTTGGATTTAGTCTTGTGTTAAAAGCTATTTAGCTTTGCAGTTTACGTTAGCTTTGAATAAAATAACATGGATGATTCAAAGGCGGATGATTCAATGGATGATATAAAAAATTTAATATAATATATAATATAATTGAAATATAATATATAAAAACTTTGGAAGCAACCAAACTCAAAAGAGAGTCTAGCTTCTTCGAGGTGACAACAGATAATGTGGTTTTAATATAAAATTCAGATCTGAGTAATTTATTTCTTTAGTATGTAATTTGGATTCACCCAACAACACATACACATTTTTCCCCACAAATACTAAGCTCCCTATAACCTTATAAAGTTAATTCTGAAAATCCACCTTTTGCTCTACAAGACTTACACACACATTCTTGTTTGATTACTAAATATACAGTATAAAGTACTGTACTTGTAAATAAATATTAGTCCTTTAAGTGAATGTACATAAACATGTAAAGCGTGTACCTTTGGGTAAGGGTAGGACGTTCCTCGTGGGTAGAGAACCCCAGTAAAGCGAGGTAGCAGCATATTTGGTACAAGAGTATCATTAATGGTTAGGAATGCAAGGCTGGATCCAGATGAAGACCACCAGTGAGCTACCGGTGAGTGCAGCACCTCCTCTACCAGCCAAGCAAAAACAACATAAACCACAAACCCATGAATTCGATTCAACCACATTTCCATTAGAACATTCACATTAAATGTTTACTACATGTGATTTAAAGAATTGCATTATACAATGCCAGGCCAAAAAAATAGTCACTGTTTCAGGAAGATCAAATTGGCTTGGATCATGCAAAGAGGTCACGTGCAATACTGTATGATAAGGTTATGAGACAAATGAATAAATGAATAAAATAAAATATGCCAGGGGGCATAAAGAACAATGACAAGAACAATGTTGAACAATGGAAAAATGTTATGTGGACATGATGGATCCAGATTTACCCTATTTCAGAGTTATGGGTATGTCAGGGTAAGAAGGGAAGAGCCTGAAGCAATGTACAGTACCCATCATGCACAGTGCCCATGGTAAAATCCTCCGCAGGCAGGGTTACGATCTGGGGTTGCTTGAATTGGTCAGGTTTAGCAAAGTGATGGATGACAGTAAAATGAAGTCAGTTGACTCCTTGAATGGACTGAATGGCCAGGTTTACCATCAATGCATTTTTTCTTCCCTGATGCTCAGCTGAAACATAACAATCCCTGCAATTATCCACTGTAATTATCGAATCCATAGTTGCTTATTTCAATTTAAATAGTGACTTCTTTGTGCTAGGCAGTATATATTCTTTGAACAATGTGGTTAAAGTGCACTCTGAAAACCTTTTACTTTTTCCTCCTTTTGAGATCTTTAAAGACATTGTAAAATCATAGTCATTATGGACCACACTAAGTGATTCAAGCTTCTTCCACATACAACCACAAACATAGCCTTATTAACCTAATTGACATTACATGTGCACTGCTGCTTTACAGCTAAATCAGTGCAATCATAAGCAGTTCAGGTAATTATATTTAAATAGAGGGAATTGCCCTCGATAATGAAAAGAATACATCATGACTGCAAACAGCAGCATATTGCAGCACTGCTGGAGTGCAATCTGTCCAACAGCAGAACGTCCACACAGGGAACACATTAAACATATTTATTTCAGCTTGGAGTGAAAAATTTATGTAAAACACCATATATTCTTTTTATTTAGAAGATTCTTTATTTTACTGTTAAACCAACACAGATATATTCTTAAGAAATTCATTACATAAGAAATATACAGTATTTATGTATAAAATCTATCTGTGTCAAATACACTTACTGGCCAAAAAAGTAAAACACTCTATTAAGTTGGACCGCCTTTTGCTTATTACCATGGAATCATTTTGATAAGCTTATTCAATGTCACAACATTTTTTCATCCATAGTCACATTCATTTGAGATACCAAGATCTTGTATTGATGATGGGAGAGTCTAACTGCTGCATGTTAGTCTTCTCCAGCACAGCACAAAGATTCTCAATAGGGTTACGGTCTCTACTCTATGGTGGCCTATCCATTTATGTGAAGGATGACTAATGATTACTGAACCACTCTTTCAGAATTTGACCCTGGCGTTGTCATCTTAGAATATGCCCATGCAATTAGGAAAGAAAAAAAATCATTGATGGAAAAACCTGGTTATTCAATATATTCATGTAGTCAGCCAACCTCAGTTTTTGGGCAAGTAACAGTGTTGAACCTAGACCTGACCAACTAAAGCAACCTCAAATCATAACACTGCCCCATAGGCTTGTATGGGAGGCACAAGGCATGATGGGTGCATCACTTTATCTTCCCCTCTTTTTACCCCGGTGCGTCTAGAAAAAGATACATTTGGACTCATTAGTTCACAAGACGTCTTTCCAATATTCCGCAGTCCGTACTTTGTGCTCCCTAGCCTAAGCTTTGAAGCTTTTTCTTCCGATTAGCCTCACTGATAAGTGGTTTTCTTAAGGGTACACAGCTGTTTAGTCCCAATCCCTTGAGTTTTCTTTGCAATGTGAGTGTGGAAATGCTCTTACTTTCACGTTTAAACATGACTATGAGTTCTACTGTTGTTTATTTTACTATTTGATTTCACTGTTTAAGTGGTCTCCCATCACGCTCATTCAGGATGTTTCCACCACATTTTTTCCTCAAAAATGATGGTTCACCACTGTCCTTCCAGGTTTTACTAGTGCATTTTACAGTTCTTAACCCAATTTTTACTAGTTTCGGCAATCGCCTTATTTTTTTTCTTTTCTTGTTCCAGGCCAGTAATTTCACCCTTCTGAAAGAGAGTAGCACCTTTGTAACAACCACAGGATACAGTATGTCCTCTGACATGGTTGTTTAGGATTGTTTAAGCTAATTACTGAATCAGTTACGGTTAAAATGTTAAATAACTTGTTGCCAGCTAAAACGTATTAATCATGCCAGTAATTATCCAATGGAAGGCTCTTAACTAGTCATCAGGTGGTGACTTTTTTTTGACCTGGCAGTATATGTATCTGGAAGCATATTAAAATTTTTACAAAATCTTTGCATAAAATATTTATTCTGATCTGGGTCTGACCTAATCCTTATGTACTGTAGGTCATCTTAAAAGATGAAGCTAAGTGTTTCTTACTATGGTAATATAGATCAAACTGCTCGCTATAACAAAACATTGAGCTATCCGTAAGTTCTGAAATTTGACACGTTTAGAAATGAAACAATTAATATTGTCAAATACTGTAATTATACACATAAATATCTGTGATATCAAGCTGTTATGTTACAGTCTATGCCCATTAACGTGTTTGTCTCTTTACCTTCGTACAGCCAGTCGGGAATCCCATTGAACACTACTCCTTCTTGTCCAGATGAAGTCAGTCTGAGAGAGCTGCTCTTTACATCTGGCTTGTAGTAAATGTTATTTTCAAAGATATAAATCTGAGTGACACAGAGACACACACAGATGCATTTTACATGTCAAGATGCAGAAATTATCACTATATTCAACAAAGTGTACAAATTGCCTACAAGACACCCTTCATCTGATGAACCTTTCTCACTGTGATTTCTGCAGGTCTTTTAGGCTCCTACAGAAATAATGTAACACAGGGTAGTAGGAGGAAATTGCAGAATCTTTTTAATAGGGCACTAGATGTCGAGAAATAAAGAACTAAATAAATGTGCACATACCCATATTCAAAAATGAAGAGAATCAGAAAGTGGAATATCTTCTTGGATTTGGATATTATTTGGATAGCGCACTTTGGATTGGCACTGTACAAGTCTTTGAGTGCCATGAATCAATCTATTAAGTGACTCTCAACAACATATGTAAATTATGTTTATTGAGCTGTAAACATGTAAGAAAACAGTCTTCAGTAAAGTAAGTCTACAGTAGATATGATCCACTAAACATCAAAAGCTACAGTATAAA
>JAAGKR010011316.1:2500-19772 GCA_011419295.1 Clarias macrocephalus
TGCTCACCACCTCAATTTTCTCCTGCTAGTTGCTATGCAAATGCCATGGGATGATGTAATCAATTTGCAAATTAGTTAGTGATGTCATTTCGCAAAATCTTGTGCCTTTCCCAGCCACTTTGAGCCACTTTCCATGGAATATAGCTGCCATCATCACTGCTGGCACCCTGTCATACACATCAGTCAGCTTTTGGTTCATTTCATAGCAAGGTTGCTAACATATTAGTCAAATGCTAACTGTCTTGTCAGAGAAGTGAAAAATAACTAAATATCTGAAAAAATAAAAAGCAGAGCAGAATAAATCACATTCATCCGGCAGCTTGTGGAGCTCTCCTCACACCTACATTGACTGATTAGCATGCTAGCATGATTAGGACACGCCTATCACATCCGGGAAACTGCTTTGATTTGTTTGAAGTTTAAGCAGAAACACAGTCGAACCTCACACTGCTAGCTCGGGACTGGTTATGAAGCTTGAGATTTAGTTCACTAATGCTAACCAACAATGATACGCCCTAATTAACACATGCACTGATTAACAAATTGCTAAACTTTATTAATTGAATATGTTTTTGGATTATCCTGCAAGAAAATATTAATTATTCATAAATCATAAATCTGTCCTGTGAAGGATTTTAAAGGAATTATAACAACTGACATTCATCAGATTAGCATAAGTGATTAGCATGAGCGATTAGCGTGAGCGTGCTCATTGATCAGGCTGCTCAAACACATCTGGGACTTTAATATGATTTGTTAGAAGTACCGAATCAGGAGAAACACAGTCGTGTCTCCACACAGTGGAAAATTGTTCTGACTGAACTCAAACGACTCACTGAATTAGCATGAACGATTAACCCCAGTGATTAGCATGCTCACTGATTAGCATGATCACACACAAAGAAAGGCTGAGGTTATGAGACTTAATGCTTTAATCTCCATTTTTAAAACTTTTTGTCTACAAATAAATCCTTAAAATTAATAAAGATGCTTTTAAATAACGGTCTTTAAATAAGCTTAACAACCTTATAATTATTGTCTTATATTTCACAACAGAAAATATTAGCTATCCGTGTGCAAATGTCACACGCTAATAAACCGTATCGTGTTCTGTATGAGTCTAGCAGATGTTGAGGCTGTACAGCAGATGAGGGTTTGGACTTGGCACTGAATAAAACAAACGTGGCAGAATTCCTTCCAGAGGCAAAGCTGTGATTGATGGAACACACCAATTAACCCAGCGGGGGTGGGGTGGGGGTGGGGGGCAATGAGGATGATGAAGATGATGATGAAGACAACGATAATGAAGATGAGTCATACTTTGTAATACCGCTGTGTTTGCTGGAGCTCTGAGGAAGTAACCTTTACTCATTACTGACAACACACACACACAGGCACACGCACACACGCACACACGCACACACACACACACACACACACACACACACACACACGCACACACATATATACACACGCATAAACGTTTCAGTTAAAATGCATCATGCTTAACAATCTTATACCTCATTTAAAAATAAAAGATCTTTTTATCCTGAAGAGAAACATTTCCTGTTCATCTGTTTGTTTATTCCTCCACCTTTTGAATAATCACAAACTGTAAATAAATGTGTGATCTGAGATGTTGTCCCAGTGCACCAGATCAATCCTAAAAAAGTGATAAAACCTATTAGAGAACAGATCATCATGATGAGCATGTGGGGACGAGAGGGGAGCGTGAGGGGACGAGAGGGGAGCGTGAGGGGACGAGAGGGGAGCGTGAGGGGACGAGAGCGCAGCGTGAGGGGACGAGAGGGGAGCGTGAGGGGACGAGAGGGCAGCGTGAGGGGACGAGAGGGGAGCGTGAGGGGACGAGAGCGCAGCGTGAGGGGACGAGAGGGGAGCGTGAGGGGACGAGAGGGGAGCGTGAGGGGACGAGAGCGCAGCGTGAGGGGACGAGAGCGCAGCGTGAGGGGACGAGAGGGGAGCAAGAGAGAGAGTATGAGGAGACGAGAGCGGAGTGTGGATCTAACCCCTATGCCTAACACATAATCCCAACTCCTAACACTAACTCTAGGGCTTTAGTGTAGCACTCAGTACCACTACTTCCTGTTCAATGTCTGTGTGTGTGTGTGTGTGTGTGTGTGTGTGTGTGTGTGTGTGTGTGCGTGTGTGTGTGAGAGAGAGAGATAGCGAGAGTAACAATGTCCTCAGGCTCAGAGCACTGACCCCTACTACATTTACAGAACAGTGAGAGCTTCAGGACACACACACACACACACACACACACACACACACACACAACCAAAAAGCACATCAGTATCAGGAAACAACAACAACATCGCGCTGTTCACTATAACACACAACACACACCTCACACAGCGGTGACCTGCAGCCGAGTGATATTCACTGATACTGATGTTACTGGAACTGAGGAACTGAACAAAAAGACGCTCGATTGCATTTTATTTGTATTTGAACGCACGAGTGAAGTACAAATAAAATCAGAAGCGTTGGTCAATCTGACAGAAATGTTTAAGGTTCATAAGGAATAATCACAGATGAGATTGTGGGTGTTACGGGGGATGGGCAGTGTGCTAACATGCTAACAGTTGCTTTATGCTAATTGAGTTTAAAACACAGGCAGTTACACGCAGAGTAAAATTGTGGTTACTGAGTAAAGAATAATGATTTAGTGTTACTGTGAAAACAACTGCAAAAAATCTACAGTAAATAAATAAATAAGTAAATAATCAACAGATAATTCATCTCCTCACAGGAGTTTTTACCGTGTCAGTGTATTAATCAGCGGCGCAGCAGTGGACAAAGTCGGATGGGTGAGGTTACCCCTGTCCTCAAACAGAGACCTGGAGGACCTCATCATCCATTTCATTCATTATTATAATAGTTGTGTTCTAAATCCTGAGAGTCGTTTATGAAAATAATGATGAAGTGTAACGGGAGAGATGAGATCAGACCGGCGCGAGGACGAGCGCAGAGTCTCGCGACATTACGTGTCTTTTACAGTCATTGTATTTAATAACGTATCATTGATTGTATTTCATTAATAACGTGCTGAGACAGAAAGAAGGTCGAGTTTCACATCAGCATCATAACGTGTCTCACAGGCAAACACACACAGTCAGAAACAGAGAAGAAGCGCAGAGACACCTGAGACATAAGTGATGATGATGAGGATGATGATGGTAAGGACTCTAGGGCTGCACCATTCTTGACAAGATGTGAATCAGGATTTTTCTCCATGGGAACTGAGATCAAGATTCTCTCACACGATTCTCACGATATGTTGTTAAACAAAAATATAATATTGACAATAATACATACAGTAACTATAACTAATATGTAGAACTTATGCATTTCAGACACTCAGACAACTACAGAACTTCATCAAATGTTAGTTTATATTATTGTTATTATTATTATTATTATTATTATTATTATGTAACAGTATAATGTAAATGTAACTGTGTAGTTTGTTATTAAATCCAGTGTTTCCAGTGTAGAGTTTATTGTTGTCGGAGGGTTTCTTGCTCAGTCTTCACACACCTCCAGTAAACTCCTCCGTGTCTCGCTCTGTTCTCAGAGTCTCGAGTCAACACGCAGCTTTAGTCATCTGATACTTTAACTTACAGACCAGTTAGACCTGCACGAGCCCGTCTCTGATCACACAGTAGTGTCTTTTAGTTTTTACCATGTGTGTGTGTGTGTGTGTGTGTGTGTGTGTGAGAGAGACATTTACCATATGATAACAAATATAACACAGATGCAGAATCAACTTGCTCCGTGATAAACACAACAACCGGAGAGAATGTACAGTACCAGGCCTGTATGCACTGAGAGGACGCAATGAGCATTAAAGGAGTCCATCATAAACAGGTCATCAGACTGTCAAAAAAGGGAATAAAAGCTTCTGATTGGCTGGAATTCAGCAAGTAGAGGGTGTGATATTGATCACGCGCAGGAAATACAGTTTGAGCTCAACGCGAGCGAGTTTGATGGAGTAAGTGAGCATTTAAGTGAACAAAAATTAAATCAGGGCGCAAAATAGTTTTTGTCATGAAACTAACAGCACACTGCCCCAGGGCGGGATTACTGCTTAGCATGTTTAGCTCCACCTCCTTTTTACACATCATGTGATTGACAGCGGAACAGCGTACGTGAGGAAGAGACATGAGAAGTGAGTGATTTGTGTAACTAGATCGTTAGCTAATCTCTGGCCTGATGGGTAATTGATGTTTTGTGTTGCACTGTTTGAGTAGAACCCGACTGATGCAGCCATCCGTTATTGTTGTTGAGTAAACAAGTGAATGCAACTGAAAGCACACGCAGGTGAGTCATTCAGAAATCAGATCACGTGTGTGTGTGTGAACTGAGATTGGGATTTTTTTTCCCAGATTAATTGTGCAGCTCTAATAATGACTCAGTCATATAAAAATCATCATCATCATCATCATCTCTGAATATTTCATTTTACTATTTTGTAAAACAGCATAAAGCACTCCTACTTTTGAGCTGGCTCTAGTCTTATATGACATTTTCTGATTATTTTCCAATGAATCACTGCATCTTTCTGTCATGTTTATGTGTGTCATGTTTACTGATATAATTTCACTCTGATACACAGATACACAGTCCTGCAGCAGACACACTGCTCAGTAACAAATGCTTACACACTCACTGTGGCTACGGTCACACTGTTCAATTCAGAGTGCTTTATCTACTGACTGATACCTCTGAAATGGTTTTTACACTATTTTATTGATAAGGTAGTTATTATCAGTCAGGGTACAAATTAGTGTACAGCTGGAAACTGTTCCTTCGCCCAGTTTGAGCATGTCTCTCTCTCTCTCTCTCTCTCTCTCTCTCCTCACTGAAGTGGTTTCTAATATAGTGGGTCTATGTCTCCTCATCGTCATCAATAGTTGTCTTACTCTTGGCTGTGTCCCAGATGATTTCTAACATGCTATGGTCACTCCCCTTTTCAAAAATCCTTGCCTTGATTCTTCAGTTTTGTCCAACTTTAGACCTTCTTCTCATCTCCCATTTATCAATAAAGTTCTAGAAAGGATTGTATTAATACTATTGCAGCCCTTCCTAAAAATTATTATTATTATTATTTTTTTTTAAGATTCAGTCTGGCTTTAAAACTCAACATATCACGGAGTCTGCAAGGCTAAAAGTCTATAACGATATCCTTTTATCTGTTGATGCTCAGACTACTATGGCATTGGTTCTTCTGGACCTCACAGCGGCCTTTGATACGGTTGACCATGTGCTGCTCATCTCATGCCTGGCTCAAAGTGTAGGTATTCAGAGCACAGCCCTCAAATGGTTCCAATCATACCTAGCCAATAGAAGGTTTTCAGTCATGCTTGGCGATCTCTCCTCTTCCTGTGCCTCTCTCTCCTGTGGAGTGCCACAGGGTTCTATTCTTGGCCCTTTCCTCTTTTCGCTGTATGCGCTCCCTCTGGGGTCAATATTTAAGCAGTACAATCACCATTTTCACTGTTACGCAGATGATATACTCATTTATATGCCTATAAAGCCAAATGAGAACAATGCAAATGAGCCACTGTTTGTCATGAAGTGACCTTGAAAAGGTGACACGTGCTTTTCCGTGCTTTTCCACTTTTTCCAGTTCCAGGTGAGATTACTGCAATGCTCTTTATGTTGGTGTTAATCAGTCCTTCCCCTCTCGCTTTCAATTTGTATAAAACCCCACTGCTAGTCTCTTAACCATTTCTTCCAAACGTGATCACATAACTTCCATCGTATACTCTCTCCACTGGCTTCCGTTACATTTTAGAATGGATTTTAAATGATTGATGTTTGCTTTTAAAGCCCTACATGGCCCGGCCCCATCTTATTTAACAGATCTCTGATAATACCTCATAGCCCTGGCAGAGTGCTCTGATCAAGTGCTCAAATTTAGCTGGAAGAGTCAAGATCTAGATGCAAACAGTTTGGCAATCGGACATTTGCTGTTGCTGCTCCCAAACTATGGAACTCGTTACCATTTGAAATTTGATCTGTTACAGATGTGGCCTTTTGTATGTATTTGTTTTTCTTTTAATAGTTTGTGTTAATTTTTATATTTCATATTTTTTGTTTGTCTTTTCTGTTTGTTATGTAAAGTGTTTTAGTTAACTTGAATTTGTTAATAAGTGCTAGGGTTAGGGTTGCTATATAAACAAACATTATTGATGGATTGATTGATTGATTGATTGATTGATCTGCCTGTTCCCATTCAGGTCACATGATCATGTACTGGATCTGTATTTGATCAGACTCAGTTTGGTATCTCAGTTCGGTTCAGTAAGAAATCAGACTGGGTCCAGTATTAACCCCTGTGTAATGTCCCAGCAAACATGTGGACGTTTGATGACCGTTGAGATGATGTCCCTCCGACACGTCCCTCTGACACGTCCCTCCGACACGTCCCATCGTGGTTAAAAACAGTTCCAGACTGAAGGTGGGCGTGTTTGAGGTGATCTGATCTACACCGGCCTCATTAAGGGTCATCATCAGCAGTAGTGTGAATGTCATCCGGGAGTGAGTCAGAGTACGAGCTGGACGTGAGCGCGCGTGTCTGAGCGCCTGTTCAGGAAACGAGTTTCTGTCGCATGTTTGTGCTCTGCTGGTGCTCGGAGACACGCGGCCGCCGGACCGGTGTGTGTGTGTGTGTGTGTGTGTGCGCGCGCGCGCTGGGGCACCGTGCAGGAGGATACAGATACACTCAGATACACAACAGCAGCAGTGTTCACTGTACACACACTCACATACAGCAAACACCACAGACGCGGCGCCGGTGTGAAGTCACGAGCGGACACCACCAACCCCCCCCCCCCCTCTCTCCCTGTATCTCCCGCGCGCGCGGACATCGCGTGCGCTCCTGCCTTTAACGTACTGTTAACATAAACCGGTTCGGCGCGCGCTGATGATGAGGAGCACACACACACACACACACACACCGCGAGGCACACCGGCGCCGGAGCACGCGCATCAGCCAAGGGCAAGCGAGGAAACACACACACACATACACACACACACACATACACACACACACACATACACACACACTTACATGTCAGACGGGTGACTCCGGCAGAGCAGCGCGTGACCGCACGCCTGACCCATCGCGCATCGCGGCGCTCGGAGTGTGTGTGTGTGTGTGTGTGTGTCCGGGAGTGTGGAGCTCCGGGAGGAGGATGTAGCGGCGTAGAGGAGAGGAGCAGTGTGTGTGTGTGTGTGTGTGTTTCTCTCTCTCTCTCCCCCCCCCCCTCCCTCTGTGTGTGTGTGTGTGTGTTTCTCTCTCTCTCTCTCTCCCCCCTCCCTCTGTGTGTGTGTGTGTTTCTCTCTCTCCCCCCCCCCCCCTCCCTCTGTGTGTGTGTGTGTGTGTGTGTAATTGATCTGTGCGCTCTGTAGATGGAGGGATGGATGGAGCAGTGTGTGTGTGTGTGTGTGTGTGTGTGGGTTTGTCCTGCTGTTGTTTTTGACTCATTTATCACTTCAGCAGAAATCAATAAGACTGGAGGAATTCACACTCTGTGTCACTCTGTCACTCTCTAACACTGTGCACTTGGGTTACTGATCAGAAGGTTGTGGGTTCGAGCTACCCTTGTTGAGCCCTTGAGCAGGGCCCTTAACCCTGTCTTCTCCAGGGGGCGCTGTACCTGGCCGACCCTGCGCCCTGACCCCAGCGTCCTTCACTGTGTCATTTATGCGCAGTAAATTTAACAACAAGCAGCTTTACGTGAACCTGAATCTCGGTCGGATCAGAACAAACCGGTCGGTCGTGAGCATGGTGAGGACAAACTTCATGGAGGAACCGGAGCCTGAAGAGACGTCGTGCCGATGGGGTCCGACCCACCACGGTGTTGATATTAGTCATTAGAGTGTAAACGTGTGGAAGAGCAAAGAGCAATGGTCCTTTCACACGGTGTGTTTTCCTGCACACAGCATCCAGTTTACAGATTTAAACCATTTAACAGAATCGTAATCAGGCTTCTGATTTTCTAAAATCTCAACTGTGTACGTTGTAGAGCCCCTAGTAGGTTCAGGTTAAAAAATATATAATATATTTAATGTTATATGTATGTAATTAAAATAGACTAAGTTTATATTTAAGCATTTGTGAATCATCGGAGCTCCACACAGTTTACTCAGAGAGTATAGAGCATCGGGTGACAGGTGAAAGCTTCTGGAGCTCGTTCCCCTAAGCCGGGATGCAGCCCACACACTTTCCACACTCTCACACTCTGGTTCTACTGGTCCTGTTACTTCCTGGTGATGATGATGGAAGGGTTGTTACCTTCTATGGAGGAGAACAGAAACCTTATTGATATTAAACTAAAGAGTAATTCCAGCAACACTGTAGAAAAGCCTCATTTCCCCTGATCACATGACCCTCAGCAGGACAAGTGGAAGGAAATGAATGAGTAAAGTGTGAAAGTTGGTCACTTGATAAAGAGATTCACAGCTTCATATTCAGCCCTAGTGCAGGATGTACTGTACGTATAACGTGCTAGCGGTTGACTTACCAGCAGTGATGGAAGACCACTGGCAGAAGATAAATGATGTGGCTGGGAAGAAGTTCAGGTGATGGTGACCAGCAGCTCAAATGGTGCTCTCGATGCTCAGAAGTGCTACCTGCAGAGCTCGGCTTAAAATGGCTTTCTGTTCAATGGCTGTGATAATGTTCCCTGGGGCACCCATGGCAACATGAGGTGGACAAAAAGATTTCTGCTCACATTTAATGGAAACTCCCGTCTCCACTCTGCCCTATCCTGCCCTATCAGTCACCATGTCACGCCCACCCAGGCCCACCCATCTCTGCCCTTCCCATCTTTATATGGTGATGTTTCCTGTCAGGAGAAATGTGCTTCATGTAAAAATCTGTGTGTAAGGAGTCTCCAGTGTCAAAAGCTGGCGCTGTAATCTTCAGGACAGAGGAGTTTGTGCTGCTTTGCAGTTTCTCAGTCACATGACGCTGTGATTTTTATCTTATGACATCAACGATGGAGAATAAAGTGAGACTGGAGAGGGAATGAGAGAATGTTTATAGTTACTATAATGTCAGTGACGACAGGAAGTTATTTTATCACAGTTGTACGACATTGAATGTAACTATTAAACTATGGTTTAAGATTTAATGATGTTCTCTGATTCATACAAATTATAATCATTTGCACATTACAGATTAAAAGGTGTATTACTGTTTAATTAAAGAGCAAAAGCACTCGCACCAGACACGATGAAGACCGAGTCCAGCTGAGGAGCCAGATTTATTACTGCGCTCGATAAATGCTCGATGATAAAAAAGGAATATCACCCAACTAAACCGCGCAGCTCAGCCAATAAATACGCTGAAGAGCAGGAATTCAATTAAATTAGCCTTCTACAAAAGGTTTATGATTATTAATGCACATTCAGCTCTACTGTAGCTTACATCTATTACAACACACACACACACACACACACACACACACACACACACACACACACACACACAGAAATCAAACACAGTGAATGCCACTATCAAATGAGACAGCCCTGCTGGCCACGCACGCACACACACACACACACGCACACACACACACACACGCACACACACACACACAGGTCTGTTTGTTTGAGATGGAGGCGTCTCTTTGTCTGTTCTGATAAGTCTGATCCTGCTGTTCCAGGACAGCCGCTAAATCAGTCGACTTTATGAGTTCATGCTGCTTTGTGTAAATGTGACACAAGCACACTATCTGTACCTGTGTATGTACCGTACTCGTACCTGCACTCGTGTCTGTACCTGAACCTGAACCTATAGCTACAGTGGGTATAGAAAATAATCACCCACTTTTACAATAATCACATAATGTTGCTTTGCAGCCTGAAATGAAGACAGACACAGTTTTTGTTTTATCCAGCTGCATTTACTCAGTGCAACGTTTAACACCCAAGTGAAAGATATACACCAACTTGTAAGAAAGAAATAGAAAAAAATTAAATTCAGGATCACTGATTTGGAAAAGGATCACCTAAAATCCCCCAAAAGTGACTTGTAAACTTAATCAGGTGAAGCTAATCAATTTCTCAATGGCACACAAAACCATTTGACTTTCAACTGTGATCAGCTGTGGTCATTTTGATTCACTCAGCATGAAAATAACTTTCATGGAGCATTTCCATCCCTAAAGCGAACAATCAACTATGGGTGGCAAGGCACTGTCAAAAGATAGAGTACAAAAAAAACAGTTCAAAGGCTGTTATAAAGAAGTGGAAGGTCCTCCCGGAATCAGGATGTTGCTCCAAACTGGGTGAAAGAGCCAGGAGCAAACCGGTCAGAGAGGCTACCAAGAAGCCTACAGCAACTCTGAAGCAGTTGCATGAATTTATGACAAAGAGTGGTCAGTGTGTGCATGTGACAACAATATTACACATTTTCCACAAATGTGGCTTATATGGGAGGATTACAAGAAAAAGTCACTCCTCAAGAAAGGCACTCATGACTGAGCTTTAGATGAGAAAATGTAATTATTTGGCCACAACACCAAACGAAATGTCTGTTGGAAATCCAATACAGGTAACGAACCAAATAACACCATTCCTACAGTAAAGCATTTAGGTGGTAATATCCTGTTTATTGGGTGCTGCTGCCCTCTGCCAGAAAGTTTGAACTTTCAACATGACAATGACCCAAAGCAAAACAGCAAAACTGACCACACAGTGGTTGAAGAAGTCAGAGCCCAGACCTAAACCCCACTGAAAATCTGTGGATTTCAGATTTAATTCGTACTAGTTTAATGCAAGTTTTGCAAGGAAGAGTGGGCAAATATTGTAAAGTCTCGATGTGCAAAGGTTTGTGTGCCACTGAGGAAGTGATTAGCTTCACCTGACTGAGGCATTTTTAGGAGGGAACCTAAAACCTTTTCCAAATCATTGATTTCTGACATGTTGGTGTTATAGCTTTCACTTGGATGTTAATAGTTGCATTTAGTAAATATAGCTGAATTAAACACAGTCTGTTCCTGTCTTCAATTCAAGCTGACTGGTGGTTCTACCACGCTCATAAAAATGGACAATGGTCACACCACCTGCCTCCATGGTCCCTCGTTGGACTACAGGGGTTTCTATTATCCGTGTCTATTATCTTTATCAGTAGAAATACAGACCCACATGAAATAAATCCTGACAGAGGTGGATATCTAACACAGTGTACATCCTGACAGTGGTTCTCAATCCTGGTCCCTAAAAACCACTGCACTACACCTTCTCCTGCTTCACCTAGTGGAGTAGTTGCGACTTGAAACCAATAGTCTGTCGTCATCATAAGGGCTGCGGAGACTGACGTTCTCACTGTGACTTCGGGAAGTGTAGCTGATTCTGCTGAAACAAAAACCATCCTGCTGGACTGGCAGGTTAAACTTCTCAAACCACACTTATCTTATTTCTACGTCTGTGCAGTTGAGGCTAAGGGCCACGCTCAAGCAGAATTTGGGATTTGATCTCATGACCTTCCAACTGGTCGTCCCACATCCTACTCACTGAGTTACTACTGCCCTGTCCTCAAAGCCACCTCCATGTAGCATAGCAAGGTTTATTTTTATTGCAGTTATTATATTCACAATTGTAAATGCTAATTTGGGCTTAAAGTGAGACCCCACACTAAACTGGAGAACACATCTGGTTTAGAGCTTCTCATGGTGAGTAAATTAATAAGGTCTTGCCCTTTTGGTCAGTAGACAATCAGCTCATGGTATTCCTCTGGCACCTGTTCTTCACCTGGAGCTTTTTGTCAGCTGCATGCTAATCATGGGTTCTTCTCCTGGCCTCCACCCCGATTTCCTTCCTGTGTCTCACCTCATTGTGTTCAGATTACACGCAACAGTTGCTCCTTGGCAACATCGACACAGTGTTCAGCGAGTTTGAACATTACCCTGGTGTGTTCTCCTCCTTGTGACGTTAATTAGACTGGTCCTGTAGACTTTTGCCAAGATATCAGTCATCTGCAAACGAGTGTTATGGGACCTGCAAGTTCTCAAAACAAAACAAGAACAAGGAACAAGGGAATTCCCACCGGAGGCCTGAGAGCTCAGTCTGTGTTCCAGTTCATCCCAAAGGTGTTCAGTGGGCTTGAGTTCAGTCCGGGTTCTGTGCAGGACGCTCACGTTCTTCCAGGCCAACCTTCTCACACCACGGAGCTCTTCATGGAGTTGGCTATGTGGCTTCCATCTGATTGCTTTTTATTTTCCATTGGAACTTTCTGCATTTCTGCATTTAGGGATTTTAAACCCCACCAGAACCACATAGAACCTCTTCACAGGAAGGTGATCGACCTCATCCATCAGGATCCATTAGGAACTGCACATTTCATTACAGAAACCCACTAAAACCATTAAGAACCAGAAAAAAAAAACCTTAATCCTCTGTTTATTTCAAGGGGTCAAGTGTTAAAATCACATCATCATCGGGTTTTTCATCTACCCAAACAACTCTCTCACACACACACACACACACACACACACACACACACACACACACACACAGTGTGCACGTCCATAGAGTAATCAGCGTGGGTGTGATATTGGGAAGTGAGTTTCCAAGGAAAATGAGCAGCATGTTAAACTGAGCTCAATAAATAATGAAGAACTGAAAAAAAAGATGAAGTGAAAGACAGATAAGATCTGAAACATAAGACTGAGAACGATGGACTTACTGTATGTGGTATGATGGAGAGATAGTGAGATACAGAGTGAGAGACGGAGTGAGAAAAAGAAGAAGAGAAAGAAGAAGTAAACACTCTGAGGTCGTGGCCTGTAATTACTCGCCTTGTGTTGAACAGGGAGAAGCGAGCGAGGAGTCGTGCTCTCATTCCTGCAAATTAAACACAGAGGGGGGGGGGGGGGGCACAAGTACAGGTCGGAGGTCGTCCCCAGCTGCATTTAAAAAGCAGAAGAGTTGGAAAGTGTCATTGTAATGACGGTTTAAAGCTCCGTATCTTCAGCTGGTCATCGCTCCGCATCACTTCCTGTTTACAACCACAAGCACGTGCATCATTACCGAGGAGAACCACGAGCACGTGCATCATTACAGAGGAGAACCACGAGCACGTGCATCATTACCGAGGAGAACCACGAGCACGTGCATCATTACCGAGGAGAACCACGAGCACGTGCATCATTACAGAGGAGAACCACGAGCTCTGCGTCGTTTCCACTGTACTCTCATCAGACCCCCCCCCCCCTGTCTAAATTAAAAGATGAATCACATTTAAAAATTAATAAACAAATAAAACCCTATATATTATGTGTGTGTGTGTGTGTGTGTGTGCTGGTTTGCTTTTAGAGATGTTGCAACATGAAATATTCAGAGTATTAAACTCAATTAATTATTTACAATCTGGCCAAGTTACGATCAGCTACTGACTCACCCAGCGTCACCAGTCAGGTCCATAAGTATGCGGACAGTGAGCCAGTGTTAGTGTTTACGTCCCAGTGTTTAAAATCATGTTTATAGTTATATTAGCTTGTACAGTTAGTTTTGAATGTGTAATAAATGTCTGTAGCAGTAAGTGTGACTGTTTTTGAGTTAAAGCCTTAAATTAAAGGTGAAAGCCAACACTTTGGTCACATCCTGGTCTCACACACACACACACACACACACACACACACCCTGTGGTGGAGTATAGAGACACACATGCCCCAACACTGTCTCTCTGTCTACATAGTTATGCAGGGGTGAGTAACTGAGTACATTTACATCATTACTGTACTGAAGTTCATATTTCACTTATCTGTACTTGAGTAGTTTTATTAGAGGACGTTTTCTTTCACTCTGTACTTGTACTTCACCACATGTCTGCACGGCGCTACATCACCTAACCAGTGTTTGAAGCCGCCTGGTGACTATAATGCACAACTGCGTGACTCGCCTTAGCTTTGAGATCCACCTGGATAATGTAACAGCTGGTTGCACCTTTGCTATGTGAAGTCGAGTGCGTCTGTACCGTCAGAGGTGGGTGGAGGAGCCAAAAATGTACCCAAGTAAGAGTCCTCCAAAATAATATCACTCAAGTAGAAGTAAAAAAGAATTTGGTGAAAAGATACTCGAGTACTGAGTAACTGTTTCAATCGTAGTGTCAGATTTTGTTTTCAGAAACTCTAAGAATTATATATTAGTGCGTGTGTATATGTATATATACTGTATATATGCTGAAGTGTGTGTGTGTGTGTGTGTGTGTGTGTGTGTGTGTGTGTGTGTGTGTGTGTGTGTGTTTTGGCAGATAGAGAAGACACCGCAGTATGAAGCTGTTCTCGTGCTTTGTATATGACGCATCATATTTTTTGGGATGGATAAAAATATAGTGAAATATACTTATATATTCATAGACTGTTAAAGTAAGTTTATATGTACAATTAAAGTTAACATATAAGGACACAAACATGAAAAAGCATTCTATGTTCCCCGCAAGATTGTACACTAACCGCGTGATCGCACCAGGAGCAGCGTGGATTTATGGGCGTTCCGCAAAATTAGAGAAAGATCCGGAAGCTTCTGTTTGCGCACGCGCAGTGAGCGTATGTAGGGCGGAGTCACAGGGAGGAGGAGTTTATAGAACACCGGCTGAAGACCTGATTGGTCAAACAGAGTCATGTGATTATCGTTGCTGCATCTGATTGGTGAAACAGTGATGCTGCAGATCCACCGGCCGCATGTGCAGAATAAACGGTTAGAAACGTAACGAGCCGAGTGGAGCCGAGTGGAGCCGAGGAAGAGTCGCGTTTCTTCTTCACTAATCTACTCAAGTAAAAGTAAAAAGTCTGCTGCAGTAAAACTACTCATAGAAGTGCGTTTTTTTCAAAAAGTTACTCGAGTAAATGAAACTCGTTACTCCTCTGTGTACCGTTACTCAAGTACACGAGAGAACGGAGGACGTCTACTCTTTACTCTACTTGAGTAATATTTGCCCAGGGGAATCTCTGTAACTATAGGAACTACAGAGAGACGAGAGCGTCTGTTCTACTACCACAATAAATATAAAATGCGTTCCCCAGTTTTGGCACAAAGATTAAGATATTATGTCGTCTTTATTTAAGAGAAGAGCGAGAACCTATAACATGGTGGCAGCGGGTCGAGCTGGGAGGAGCTATAACCATCTCTACTGTTACAGGATGTAGAGGATCTGTGTAACCTGCCCATCTCTCGACCCTTGCATCTCTCGACCGATGCCAACACTTGCATCTTATTTACAGCGTTATAAGTGTAAGACGTTGCACAGTAACGCGTTCGACTACTCGGATGACTTTTCTGATGTAACGAGTAATCGAACGCTTTAGGGCCTCCATTTAACTACTCAGTTATTTAGTTACTTTTTTATGTAATCCGTGAGACAGACAGCAGTTTGTGTGTGTGTGTGTGTGTGTGTGTGTGTGAAAGTCATCCTATAAGACCCCTCCCCCAACACTCGTCCCCTTACCAGTCTCTCTTTCTTCTCTCTCTTCATGTTAATAGGTTGTCATGGTTACAGGACATGGACACGGTGCTGACACTGGAGACTCCTTACACTGGTGCTACAGACACACCCAGACATTTGATTAAATGTTTTCCTTTCATTCACATTTCACGTCAGTAGCGCGTGTGCTGTTCGCGCCCCTCTGATGAGAGAGGAGCTCTGCAGTCTGGTCACTACTTGTGTTATGTGTTTTGTGTATATTATACAGTAATATGAAGGTCAGTATTATACTGTATGTCCAGTATGTCATTGTGCTCTTTGTGTACCTGTCGTGTGTCACTGACTCGTATATAAACTATAAACACTAATAATCAGCTCGTTTGTGTTTTTTTTGTTTAAACGTTTTCCAGAATGCTGTTTTTTCTGCTTCGTGGTTTGTGTGTGATTTGACCTGATTTGCTGAGTTTGTGTTTTTTGCCTCATGCACTTGGGTCCTACTGTACTTCATCTCAACCCCGAGTGTTGCACTTTAGAAAGAAACGGAAACGACTCCCGCGTTTAGAAGCAGGGCGAGGTGAGGAACGAAGGTGCAGTTAAGAGCTCAGATCTCAGGTGGCGTGAGGGTGACGTGCTAAAAATAAAACAACACCCCTGCCGGGTGACCTGTCTGATGAAATGGCACACATTTTGCATGGATGTCGTACGGCAGGAGAAGCTACATCAGGCGTCACTACAGGGTGGACCGCGGTCCTGACCCGGACCCAGTGACGGTTCTGTTCGGACCCTGGTGCTTTTCTGATAAATGAGAATAATTAATGTACCAGTGATCCAGTGCTTTTTCCACCAAGGTGGGCGTCACCAAGTGCTACAGCATGGTGATGATGGTGATGATGATGATTTGGTCACTTTGATGATTATTGAAGCCCCTCTCTCCATTCTTTTTCTCTTCCTGCAGTAAAACCTGGGCTCAAGTGAAGCTAACTTCATTACAGGAAACGTCTACACACTCTTTTATTACGAGGATGTTATGGCTTAAATATTAAATCTCTTATTGATCCCTTTTTTATTGATCTTATTGTGGAGGGGTGTGAACCGCCCCCACCGCCGCCCCTGCCCACGCCCCCGCCTACACCCCTGCCTACACCCCTGCCCACGCCCCCGCCTACACCCCTGCCTACACCCCTGCCCACGCCCCCACCGCCGCCCCTGCCCACGCCCCCGCCTACACCCCTGCCTACACCCCTGCCCACGCCCCCACCGCCGCCCCTGCCTACACCCCTGCCCACACCCCTGCCGAGCCTGGAGCAGAGGCTTTCACACACCTTTCAGCCTTTACATGGTCTTCTTCTTCTTGTTCTTCTTCTTCTTCAGACTACTATATTGTTATTTGCATTAGCCATGTCAATCATTTTATGCTAACATGCAGCGAGTGTGTTGACGTCACTTACACTCTGTTTATGAGGATCTGAACCATACGCCAGCTGACACATGTGTGTACATGCATCACCAGCAAACAGGATCACTGCATTAAAGGTGTGGAAGGTGTGTGTGTGTGTGTGTGTGTGTGTGCAGTTGCTGAGAGGCAGATGGAAGGCAGGGTTGATATTGATTCTTAGTGAAGTGTATGAATTAGTGGGATCATATTAGATAGTGCTGCCTGTCATCCACTTGTACTGAATCTGTGTGTGTGTGTGTGTGTGTGTGTGTGTGTGTGTGTGTGTGTGTGTGTGTGTGTGTGTGTGTCTCTGCTGTGTTCTGACCTCTATTATTGTCTGTGCATTAGTGAGACAGACAGGCAGAGAAATCTGATAT
>JAAGKR010011317.1:5001-19770 GCA_011419295.1 Clarias macrocephalus
GGATCATCGAGGGCGGTCCCGCCTATACTGTACGGCGGATCCTCGACTCGCGGCCTCGGGGCAGAGGTATGCAGTACCTGGTCGACTGGGAGGGCTATGGCCCCGAGGAACGGTCTTGGATCCCGGCCCGGTTCATTCTCGACCCCGAGCTTATACGGGACTACCGTCGTCGGGTATCCTCCACCCCAGGACCATCAGGAGCCGGTCCTGGACGGGGGGGTACTGTCATGCGCACTCAACGCGACCGGCACTAGGACCCCGAAGTAGTATGGTCACGATTCAGGAAGTATAAAAGGAAACAAGATGGCGCCGCACATCACTCAGTCATTGAGTTTTCCAATGCCGTCTTCGACGCTATTTCTCCAATTTCGTGAGTACTCACCATTTTATGCCATTTTCCTGATTGAGTGTGTGTTGTTAGAACGCGGGTTTAATTGTGTAAACTCTTGCTCTCTGTGTGAGAGAGTTCTAAGAATAAATCGCGTGGTTATCCTGCCTGCTCGCGCTGCTTCCGCGTTTGGGTTTATCCTCCACGCTACACGGGCAAACTGCTAGTCTTCTGATTCGCCTCCGGTTGTCCCGTGACACTCAGAACTCGCACTCCCGCATAGAGTCAGCTTTCAGGATCCTGCCGCAGAAGAGGGGAAAAAGTCTGATGTGAATCCACGTTAAGGCCCCCATTTCCAGCTGAGAAAGCTGCCCAGCCATCGGACTTCGTGAGGGACTCCCACCTGTGGCTGGTGCCCAGTAGAGACTTGGGAGGGACCAGTTGGCCAGGTCAGCAGGAAGAGTGCTCATGAAGATGCAGGAGCCACTGCCCATGTCTGCCATCTCTACCCGCCACCATCATTTGCCAGTCTGTGTGCGCAAGCCAACTGGGCACTGCCACCAGACAAGTATTTGAAGGTGTGCATGTGCACACTGTCATGTTTTCGGGTTCGAGGCATGAATGCAGAGGTCCAGGTGTTAAAGGAAACGATGTTTATTTAAATGAACAAAAAACAGGGAAATTAACAAAACAAATTGACTTTAATAATAAAATGAAACCAAAACACGTATAAGGACACCGGGAAACACGAACTAAACTTACACACATTTACGACGTTAACTCAACAGATGCAAGACAAAAACTAAACTCAAAAAAACCTATTTAGAAAGAAACTAATAATCAACTCGGTTCAGGTGAGCGCCCCACGTCACCTGAGCGAGGTGCATAATGGGGAATGAAGTGAAAAAAGAAACTACAAACAAAATCACAGGGCGCTTTGGCGCCCTCTAGGGGTTATCCCTGACATAACCCCCCTCAAAGGGCGCAACTCCGGGGCGCCACAGGAGGTCCAGGGCAGCCCCCCCAGGGTCCAATGTCCGCCCCTCTTACCCAGAGGCTGGCACCTTTGTCCAGTAGTTCAGGTGGCCTGATGCCCCTGTTGAAGCAGGGCGGCAGAAGCAGAAAGCTTTCTCTGTCCTCAGTGATGAAAGGCGGCGGTGGCAGTGGGAGCTCGCCATCCTCAGTGATGCAGGGCGGCGGTGGCAGAGGGAGATCGCCGTTCTCTGTGGCGCATGAAGGCGGCAGCGGAGGAAAAGGAAGCTCGCGATCCTCGGCGGCGCATGAAGGCGGCGGCGGAGGATGAGGCGGCTCGCTGTCCTCGGCGGCGCATGACGGCGGCGGCGGAGGAAGAGGAAGCTCGCTGTCCTCGGCGGCACTTGAAGGCGGCGGCGGTGGAAGAGGAAGCTCGCGATCCTTGGCGGCGCATGAAGGCGGCGGCGGAAAAAGAGGAAGCTCGCGATCCTCGGCGGCGCATGAAGGCGGCGGCGGAGGAAGAGGCAGCTCGCTGCGCTCGGCGGCGCTGTGCAGCGGCTGGAGCTCGCTGCGCTCGGCGGCGCGGTGCAGCGGCTGGAGCTTGCTGCGCTCGGCGGCACGGTGCAGCGGCTGGAGCTTGCTGCGCTCAGCGGCGCAGTGCAGTGGCGGCTCGCTGTCCTCACCGCAGCTGCGCGGCAGAAAAAGGAGCCCGTCATCGTCATCGCCGCTGCGGAGCTCGTCTTCGCTGTCGCTATACAGCGAAAAGAGCTCACTGCCGTCATTGCTGAGAGAGATGTAAACCATTGATTCATTGATTCACATGGGAGATCAAATGTTGGCCCATCTAGTCTAATCCAATAAAAGTGGTAATGTAGCTCAAATAAGTTGAAAGGTTAACATTGTATCTGGTAGAAATGTGTCAGAACCCATAGTGTATCACTGTTTGGTGATTAGTGTATCACTAATTAGTGTATACATGCATACATACATACATACATACATACATACATACATACATACATACATACACTATTTATCTATCTGCAAAAATTACAGCAGACATTGCAAGAGTTTACCAGAGTTGGAGTAGTGTTACAAATGTCACAAGCATGAGCAACAATGAGGAATAATAAGGAATAATGAAATAATATAAATAAAACTCCTGCTGACACTACTGCTGACACACCTCATGTCGTTTTATACTCCATGTTTCAAATCATTCTGCAGTTGTCATACCCACACGATATTTTCACATTTCTATATTTTCATATATATATATTTTTATTTACACATAGTTTACACTTTAATTTTGTAAATCCTGTTCCTGTAATTTATGTAATTTAAATATCTTTTTAAAAATCTATTTAACTATATAACTTGCAACTTAAAAAAAAATAATATATTTTTTTCTATTTCTATTTGTCAGATCTGTACCGCCCCAGCCTCGGGAGTTCAGATCTGGCTCACCGGATTACTGAGCCGCCTCCTTGTCTCCCCCTAGTGTGTCTATGTGTGTATGTCTTCCCCCATTAGCACTGAATGTAAGTCACCTGTGTCCATCTTGTGTGTCTCCCTATTTAAGCCAGCCGCACCCATAGTACGTTGTCTGTTCACTGTTTGTCATTAGTTGAAGCTGCACGTGTATGTATGTATGTATGTATGTATGTATGGATGGATGGATGGATGGATGGATGGATGGATGGATGGATGTGTGTGTGTGCGCGTCAGCGTGCATGTCCCTATGTGCCCTCTGTCGTCTCTCCTCTCAGGACTGAGCCACGGCTGGAGAGCGGAGCGCGACCAGCAAATCGGACTTCCGAGTTCACTGACGTCAAGGTCAAGTTCAAGTTTCGTCTCTACTTCTCGAGCAAAGAAGGATTCCTGTGTTGTGGCGGATCGCCGCATGTTTAGTTCCTAGGCTGGGAAAGGATACGCGCCCGCTCTCCGCTCTCCGTTTAGTTCCTGTTTGGTTTTGCCGAGTTTTGTTTTGTTTTCTTCTTTCTTTTTGACTGAATCATTTTGTTGAGAGACCTTGCAAAAAATAGAGTGTTTCCTTGCAACTGCGTCCGACTTCTTGACAGAACATGACACTATTTTCTATATTTACACTATAAATCTTAATTATAATGTAAGCTTTCTATCTGAACATCACTTTTCATGCATTTAATTGCATATTGTAGTGTTGTGTATGTGACAAAAAATTTGAAGTTGAGCAGTTATAGGGTGAAGGCTTCCACAATCAAACTAATAACTTGGTTGACATGCATGCTTTTAAAATGTGTTAAAGAGCTAATTTGAAAGACTTCTTTTACATCTTTTGTGAAAGTGCTGTTGAAATGACTACTAATTATTACTTGACAATGAAGAGCACTTTTTTTTCATATATATATATATATATCTTTCATATATAAATATATATCTTCATATATAAGCTGATTTTACTGACCCACTAATGTGGACCATTTGGTAAATCTAGACTCTAGGCACTTAAACCCAGGGGCGCAATTGCACATTTGCTGAGGGGTATGCAAGATCATGGGTCCCCAAAATGAAGATACGCCAAAATCCACGGCAACGGTCACATTTCCACATCAAGGCCATAATGGCCTTGATGTGGAAATGTGATCGTTGCCGTGATTTTGGCGTATCTTCATCTTCACAACTGAGTAAACAAAATGGTTACTTCATCTTCATGGCTAAGTAAATCATCAATCCCAATTTTTTTTTTTATATTGTTTAAAGTGGTCATGACAAGATGAATTACATTTTACTTAATTTTTTTGACAAATAAGAGGTCACTGCGCTATAAAAAACATTTTGTAATTCTGGTGCACAAAAAATGTAACTTATTGTAAGTGTACAGTACAGCAGAAAACACATTAAAATGGTAAATGTATATCATGACCCCTTAGCTCCTACCTGTTTTCTTCACCTGCACTTGACTTATTTGCTTTCTCTCTGTACTCTTCATCTTTGTCATCTTTTTTTATGAACACTCATGTACAAAGCCTTAAAATGATTGTATTTGCTAAACAGTGATGTAATTTCAATTGATATATATATATGAAATGAATTGATCAATTGATATAAAAAAAATATATATTTTTTTTACTCATTTAAAATGTTAAACAAAAATAGTCTCTTAACAAATATAATTTTTTAAAATATTTTAAAAGCTTTATTAAAGACAATTTTCAAATATATTTTTTCACAATGGCGCCCCCCTTCGTGTGGCGCCCCCATGCACTGCATATACTGCATACCCCATTTTTGCGCCCCTGCTTAAACCAGTGGTCAGTTCTTGTAACTTACGATTACTGCCCTCTAGTGGCTATATACTTTTATTTATATATTTTATATATAAATACATTTTAATTTAAATATTTGTTTAAAGTAAAGGGAAAGATAAAAAAAAAACAGGATACAACAAACTTTCCAAATGTGTTTGACTGATGGTACTTGGTAACGTAGTAACCCAGTTTAAGGATCCATCCAATGACAGAAACTTCATAGCACTTTTGTAAGTCGCTTTGGAGAAGAGCAGGTCAATCAGAAAATGTCAAAAATTTTAGTTGATTTCTGACCATTTTGGCTCTGTTCAAATGATTTTGGGAGATCCTTTTTAACTGCTGTCTTCTCAATTTTTATTTTCCAAAACACAAAAAAAACAAAAAAAACAATGAATGAAGAAAATATTAAAATATAAGAAATTAAAATACAGACTATTATTATTATTATTATTATTTAGTCTCAGCTGCAT
Source organism: Clarias macrocephalus (assembly GCA_011419295.1). Taxonomy (NCBI): domain Eukaryota; kingdom Metazoa; phylum Chordata; class Actinopteri; order Siluriformes; family Clariidae; genus Clarias; species Clarias macrocephalus. The sequence continues at coordinate 10,062 of JAAGKR010011317.1, forward strand.
TAAGCAAGCATGAATACATTTTAATATTATAATTAAGGATACCGTATAATTTTAGTTTATACATTTATATTCATGAGTATTTATGGTCAGTTCCATTATTAAGTTTGAATATACATACATTTTATTCATTGTTTTACAGAATTTCAATTCAAAGTGTTCATGATCTTGTCACTAGTTTACTGGTGTATAATTGATGATCGGTGCTACTCAGTTTGTATATAGTAGGAGAATTAAAACCCTGTGACCAAAAATCTGAATAATCTACATATTTTTCATGGGGTCTCTATGGAAGAAGACACTGTCACTCTAAGTAACATACAACTAAGGAGGAGGTTTTATGTTAAAATGACACTGGAGATGAATTCAGATCATCGTCTTCTTAGTTTCCTCCCAAAATTTAATTTCCACAAAGTTCATGAAAGTGAAACTTGAATTTCCCATCTGCTAAGCATTACACTGTGCCAATGTTATTGATCAGGTTATTAACAGTGAAACCTTGTTTTACACTTTATAAGAAGGTTTTGAAGCACTGCGACTGCTGTAATATTAATTTCCCATATTGTATATGTTGTACATCAGTGTACCAGTGGGTAGACATGCAGAGAGAATGAAACACTTCTGGTTGATTCCTCATTTACTCCTAAATTTTACTGCACTGAGATTCTCTACTTACACCAAATAATACTGCTGCATTCAGGTATCTGTTTTTAATATCACGCTTTATTAATCCCATGTAAGAAAGTCCAGTGTTACAGCAGGAGACAAGAGACTACTTAAGACAATGTAAAGACAATATAGCAGGAGAAAGAAGTTTAAAACAGAAATTTAAAGCAATATAAATAATATGTTAACCAGGTTAAATAAATCAGTGAATTAATAATGATGGGTTAATTTCATTTATCAAATTATTTTATCCAGAAATCCTCATACACCTTCAATTAAAGTTTATATAGCTGAAATGTCAAAACTCCTCTGAAGTGTCTCCTCCTCATAATTCAACTAGAGCTGATCTGTCAAAGAAACAGAAGAAAACACAGCAGTACAAATACAGTAGTGGAGGAAGTTTGACAAGACACAAACCATCATATTTAAATCTTAACTCCAGTAACAATTAACTTTTCACCAAAAGCTCTAACTGTAATCAGATCTACAGAAAACACCAGATACACTGTAAAATATTATACTGTGCATTTTTATTGTGAAATAAATTAATTTAAACCTTATGCACTCTGTATATACTGTAGTATAACCACATGTTACTAGTGTGTGTCCAAGTATTAATCTTTAGGTCAGAACAACAAGGGTTTATACATGTGCTGAGCAAATCCCTGACAGACAGTAAAATGACAAATCAGCTTTTCCCCCTAATACCAACAAAGCACCAAAGGACAAGAAAGATATTTAACTATATTTACAGTAAGTGCATCGTCTTTTAATAAGAGAACTAAATTCACTCTCAAACTGTAGCAGAAACAGCTATACTGTGTTTTATGTCATGTGACTCAAGTGTGGATTTTTGCTTTAGAAATAAGAATATTGAGTTAAATGCTTTCTACCTTTCCTGTTGTGAGAATGCTCTTATCACACTAAACACAGTTAATCTGCTTGTGATGTGTGACGTATTGGAAGATTTCTCACCTCGAGCTCTGTAACATTTCACCAGCAGAATGAAGGTCACCAGCAGATACGGAGACGCCGTCACTACACTACTGATCAGCATGAACACTGAGAATGGAGTTTCTACATCTGACGGACCTGAAACAGGATAGAATAATTATAGCATTGATTTAATTTATGCCAAAATGTTTGGTTTAACTCCATCTACAGTACAGATAGAGAAAATAAATGTTTATTAGTGCACAGAAACAATAACCTATGCACAAATAACTTACAGTACATGGACATACACTAAGCACTATTAGTAACAACGAGTTTGTATATAACTGATTTAATACAATTAAGTTAAAATTAATAATGTAAAAAATCTTTCACCTCTGACTGAGACCCAGCTTTTTGGTGACTCTCCTCTCTCTGGGTGTTTACAGTGGTACAGACCTTCATCTGACTTTGAGACCTTATAGATGATCATCTCTCCTGTAGTCTGTGTCTGGAGAACTGATTCATCTTTATAGAAATCAGCTCGGAGGTTTGAGGGCTTTGTGTAACGATATAAACAGTGTAGAGTCAGAGGACGTCCCTCAGTCACAAGATGGACAGGACTCTCCAGGATCACATCACCATCTAGAACACAGGAAACAATGCTTATAATTTAATATGGTTTTAGACAGAAGATACAGATCCATAGATGATATAATGAAATATACTTGGTATCAGAGGTCAGATTGTGTGTCACATGTCCAATACCATGGGACTGATGACATCCACAGCTTCAGAGGTCTCTCATGTTTCAGAATACAATTAACTGGCTTAATAGATCCCCTGGAGATTTTTTTGGGTGGGCTATGATGTTTGCCCCTTGGGAAGCCAACGCGGAGGGCGGCCTGATTACCAAGCGGCGTAGAGGCAAGAAGGCGGCAGGAGCAAGAACAAGGAGATCTGGCAGGGGAGTGCAGGTAAAGGCGGAGCAGGAGAAGCTGAGAGAGCAGCTAAACTGGGATGGCTGCCGGCTGGCGATAAGACACGCGCCGTTCCGAATTGGTGCAGCTCGGGGTGCTCAGCAGAGACCAGAGTGCGAACGGTATGTGCGGCAAGGAGCAGCCTCCCAGCTAGCAAGAAGCAGCATTGGGCGTTGCTCTGAAGAGAATGGAAAGCGCATTTGAGACCTGCAGGAGCAGGTAGAAAGGCTCCAAGAGCTGCTAACTCAGGTAAGCCTCAGTGGAGGCCCAGACCTTCCAGCCAGCCTCACTGGAGGCCCAGACCTCCCAGCTCCTCTGCCCGGTTTAAGCAACGATGACGAGCTCTTTTTCCTGCCGTTTAGCGAAGATGACGACGGCGAGCTCTTCAGTGGCGATGACGACGACAAGCTCCTTTTTCCGGCGCACAGCTGTGACGACAAAAGAGAGCTCTTTATTCTGCCGCGTCGCTGCTTCGAGGAGGACAGCGAGCGTCCGCCGCCTCAGCTGTTATGCAGCGAAGAGCACAGCGAGCTGCCGCTGCTGCCCAGCGCTGCTGAGGAAAGCGATAGTCCTCCGCTGCAATGAGGACAGCGAGCTTCCTCTGCCTCCGCCACCCTGCAGCCATAAGGACGGCAAGCTTCCGGCGCGGCTCAGCAGCAAGGAGGACAGCAAGCTTCCTCTCCCTCCGCCGCCCTGCGTCAACGATGACGAGCTTCCTCGGCCGCCCTGCCGAGATGAGGACGGCGAGCTTCCGACGCGGCTCAGCATCGAGGAGGACAGCGAGCTTCCTCTGCCTCCGCTGCCCTGCACCGATGAGGACAGCGAGCTTCCTCTGCCTCCGCTGCCCTGCACCGATGAGGACAGCGAGCTTCCTCTGCCTCCGCTGCCCTGCACCGATGAGGACGGCGAGCTTCCGGAGCGGCTCAGCAGCTATTCAAACTATTCATAGAGGCAAGAGAGAGTTTCAGTGAACGGCTTTAATTTCTGCAAACCAGCAGATGTCACTTCTTCTCTCTATAAAACCAGTGCTTCAGGGCTTTAAATCATTTAACACAAATAACAAATGCACAATACTTTATAAGACTTCTTGTTCATCACACCAGGAACTGGAAAATAGTTCTCTTTGTCTTCATTAGGTTTTTCCCCCCCAGGTGTAATCTTAAAATATTTTATAATTAAACATTTTTTTTACAATGAACACACTAGATGAAGACTCACTCTGCACTGTGATGTTGACAGGATTACTGTTTTCTCCAGATTCAGACTCACACCAGTAAACTCCAGTGTAGGATGTGGAGATGGAACTGATTTTACATGTAGATCCTGTAACTGATCCCCACCATGAACAATCTAACACTCTCTCACTGTGTGTGTATCGTCTCACTGTCCATCCAGTAGAGTCTCTCTGGTCCTCACACCTCAGTGAGAGAGAGTCATTAGTAAAGTGTTGAGTTCTGCTGGGATTGATGATCAGAGAAACTGGAGGAGATTCACCTTAAATACAAAAAGGGTCATGTAAATAGAAAATAAATAATTGTGCAACATAATGATACTGAACACAAGTCAATTGCTGTAAATTTTATGTTTAATGTAAAATACTGGTTTATTATTTTACAGGATTGCCCTGTAAACAGGTAGGCAATTACAAGAGTGTTTTCTTTTTCTTTTTGGCAGAAGTGAGAATGGTGAAAAACATTTGTCTTCATATAAGCCTTGAGTTAAGATTGCCTATTCAAATCCAAGCAATGATTAGCTGCAATGGCTGATTCCTTTAACAAAACCTTTAAGCTTCAGTTCTATTGTATCCTGCATCAACCAAATAAGGAAACATACTTTTATTTTATTATATACGTACATGTACATGTACTTTACTTGCAGAATTTACATTATATTACTGGGAGCACATAGTAATACACACTGTATAAATAACAGGAATTATCTCTATACACTGGCAGCCAAAAAACACACTGTACACGCACTAATATTTTGCAGCACCTCATTGTGGTTTGAATATGACTGTAAAGCGTTTGAGGGGATTCAGAAAAAAAGTCACAGACACGAGGGCTGATGCAGACACAAGAGGCTTGTTTAATTTTTCTCTGCGCCGGATGAAGACGAACAAAAAAAAGTACTCAAGAAAAAATAAACGAAAGTGAAACTAAAGTCTTCGCGCAGAGAAGGGCTCCGTTAGACTACAGAGGTGACAGTCCCCAGTGTATAATCAAGCCTCGAGCGCAGCGGCATGAGATGCTGTGGGAGCCTGAGCGGAGGAGACACTATCAGGGATGAGAGGCGTGCAATGGCGTTGTGAGTGAGGAGCTGCTTTTCCATGGGGCGTACTGGTTATGAGCCTGTCACCACAATAACACATATTTGCCAAGGCATCATTTCGATAATTTTTTTTCAAGATTTATTTCCATCCGGTTTTTATTACTTTTGCTCCAAGATCCTGTATTGATTTATTGGAGAGTTGGACTATTGCATAAAGTCTTTTCCAACACACCCAAAATATTCTCAAAGGACAGGATAAAGCAGTATAGAATATGACTGAGTGAGTGAAAGTTAAGTTCTGCACTCTGTGGTGGCCAATCCTTGTGAGAAAATGATGTGTCATACTTCCTGAACCACTCTTTCACAATTAAGCCTGATGAATCCTGGCATCATCAGGGGGAGAAAAAGCTATTGATGGAAAAACCTGGTCATTCAGTATATTCACATGCCAGACCTCAATTTTTGGTCACAGAACACTGCTGAACCTAAACCTGACCAATAGGAGAAACTACAGATCATTGCCATCGTAGCCCTCACAGGCTACAGTAGGCACTAGGCATGAAGGATGCAGCGTTTCATCTTACACTGATATACACAGAATATTTAGGTACATTATATTTGTCAATGCTCTTGACTTAGATGAACCTCAGATCACATTTTATGACAAATTAATGCAGAAAACCATGAAATTCCACTTCTTCTCTACATTCACATACTTTTTTTTGCATCTGTACAGTATGTATCTAATACATGGGTACCCAAGGGAATATTCTAACAATAAACCAATAAGAACACTTTTAAATATGTACTGCTTCATGGATGGATGGGTGGATAGATAGATAGATAGATAGATAGATAGATAGATAGATAGATAGATAGATAGATAGATAGATAGATAGATAGATGTTGCATTAATCTGATCTTACTTTCACACTTTTTTTATTCTATACTTAACTCAATAATTAATATTTCTCACCAATGATCCATAGTGTCTGTAGATTGCTGTACTCTGTGTGTAAGGCTGGTTCTCCTCTCTCTCCTCTGCACATATAAACTCCAGAGTGATTAAAAGCAGTAGGAGTGAGAGTGTAGGAGCCTCCAGATCCTCTGCTGCTGTCTGAGAGGAGCTCCACAAATATGATATAACCTTGATTATTTTTTATTAAAGTCACACCATGTCTGTAGGGAGCCACTGTGTACCAGCTGAATGTCCAGTTTGTAGAGGAGTCTGTAACCCCACAGCTTAAAGTCACTGATTCTCCTTCAGTCAGCCAGCGCTGTGAAGATACACTTAGTACTGCACGTGGTCTCTCTGTTACACAGAAAACAAAAAAAGGTTTTATAGTGTGGTAAATCGAGAACAACCACTCGCTTACAGACGCGGCAATGTCCGTGTGCCGTCGGAAGCGCGTGTGCACCCGTGCTGTCGGCGGCAGAAACAGCGGGAGGGTAATGAACATGATTATTTTTTTTCAAGAGGTAAGCGTGTGTGTGTGTGTGTGTGTGTGTGGGAGAGTGGGAGAGAGCAAGTGCATGTGTGTTTGTGTGTGCGTGAGTGTGAGAGAGAATGTATGTGTGCCAGTATTGTCCAGCGGTGACATTTAGTCCAGCTTTGTCACATATAGGTTTATTTAACACATAATAAGACACTTTTTCATAAATGTCTAATCACACATTTTCACTTTACTCCAAAATTGTCTCCCATACACACACACACACACACACACACACACACACACACACACACACACACACACACACACACACACACCCTATAGAGTCAGTGTAACTGTAATTAGTCAGTAGTCATGGTCTTTACAGAAACAGTTTTACAATTTTACACAAAACTGTTTAAATAAAGACAAAGAAAATTGTGAAAGGGTTATAAATACCACCTTTAAATAAAATACTTATAAAGTATAGAATGATGACTAACTGTACACTTAATTAACAAGTCCAATTGAATAATTTTATTTAAACTTGTTTCTTGTCAAAACATTTTTCTTCACAAACCCCTGTCTTTATTAGTAAAACATTTTCAGTACAGACTTACAACTATAATAATTTCTGTAAATTTACAAAGTCTAAATGAAATTATAAAATACAATTAAAGTACAAACATGGTGTAGGTTATGTACTACTTATTTTGCATACTGTTTTCCAGTGTATTTTCTATGTAACAAAATTCATACATTGGATTGAAATGTAAAATGTTGAGCAAACTATTTTAATACAGTTAAACAAGCAAGAACTTGACATACGAGTAGTATGTATATGTTTTGTCGAGCGTCACGTGATCACAACTAAGCCAATGTTTCTTCTCTCTCTCATGCTGTGGGATTATCGGTAATTGTCTCCCATGCTCACTCTCAGTGTGCACGTGTCACATTAATATTTGCACATAACGTATAGTAAACATCCGTGCACATGTATTGTTTACCATAACATTGTGACCACACATATTTGCGCATAAAGCATTTTTTTTGTGTGTGTCCAAAGTGACTGTTCTTTAGTAACTGTATGGCAACTGCGGCCTGTCTGAATCAAAGAGAGAGATAAATCTGCCAAAACAACAATGCAACGTCACAATCCCGCGAAATCCTTAAAAAGAGGCAAAAGATAAAGTGTGATTAGAGAGGTTCCTGTTAAAGTCACGCAAAATGAAGAGGATTTCAGTAATCAGAGAGCAGTGTTTCTCTGTGTGTGTGTGTGTGTGTGTGTGTGTGTGTGTGTGTGTGTGTGTGTGTGTGTGTGTGTGTGTGTGTGTGTGTGTGTGTGTGTGTGTGTGTGTTGGAACGAATCCAAGGTATAACTGATTTCATTTAACTTAGATAGCTATTTAATGGATTATACCCAAATCTTGCTGAACATAAAAAAATTGACTTTCTAAAGTAAAGCCATGTCAGAGGATATTTTTCTAAATTATGTAGAGACATTCTGTAGCTAAACATAATCATCTAGCTGATCCAGTCATGCAGTCAAAGGAGGATCATCCTGACTTTTTACTGAACACAAAATATACAGTCAGTCGGTGAAGATTCTCAGTGATCCAGGTGGGTTATCTTAGTTATGTCAACTGGACCTCTTTATTATTTGGTAGATACATTTCACTTCTCATCCAAGGAGCTTCTTCAGGTAAATAAAGTTCCTCACATTTGAATCATCCAAGGTCAAATGATCCTCCCCTGTCTGAAAAGGCTTGTGAACAAAGGTGATAGTGTCTTTAGAGCGGCATTGTGAATTCGTTCCCAGACGCTAGAGCATCAACAGCAAATTCTAAGTTTTAAGGTATCTGATGGAGGATATATGGTGAAAAAACAGAGCTTTTAAACAGAGCGTGTATCTCAAAACTTTTTGATACCACCTTAGATAAAAATGACCTAAATTGGCATTTAAAATAATTTAATATCTACTGGAAATAAAAGATTAAAGATGTTTGTGTATTAAGGGCAACATTTTGGTTATCAAAGCATTATTTTTTTCTACTCGTTTAAATGAAATTTTTTTTTTTTTGGGGGGGGGGGTTCTGTCTCACATACTAATCTGTGTGTGCCTGTTCTGGGTGAAAGAAACACTCATCTGTATGTTACAAATATGATATTTCTTGAACACAACAGATTAAGGACTCCCTATGTCATGGAAATTAATTGAAGACTCAGGCTTTGATTTCAGAAGGTTACAACTTTATTGGTTGATCAATAAAGTCGGGAGGTCTGCAGAACACATCACGACTCCCGATGGCTTCTTGCTTAAATACTGGTCCTAAACAAAGGCGGCCAGTTTTCCCGCGCTGACTTTACATTCAACATCTGGGTTTCATTCAATTTCCCAGTTCTAGGTGCCTCAATGTATAGATCGGATTTCTTACACAGGCACATTCTAAGAGGCCTATATGCTCGGCTCCTCACGCAAGCCTCCCATTATTTCAAGCTGGGGTATCTTTTATTTCTTAAAAGTAGGCTATGTCACATAAAATCAGATAAAAGTTTCTTCTACATCTCCTCCCTCTGGTACTTATAAGTTCCACAATAATCTAGAGTGCAAATTCATGTATTAGTCTTCCTTACACTAACTGGTGATTAAATTAAATCAATGGACTTCTAACAAGTACCAACCTATGTATTTGAACTCTAGTGGAGAATCGGCCAAACCTCTCCTTCCGCACTTGACTAGAAAGGAGTAAAAGACTCGACCTCCATGATCTTGTACTGTTCATAATACGATAACATTAACACAATATGAATATGTAATTAACACAGTGATTTTCTAGGTTTACACTAACCGGGCGAATCATACAATCTAAAATGGAACATGCATAACACATTACAATTGTAAAAGTGGGTATAATTTTAAACAGCCTTGTTGTAATGTAAGAATCTTCAACTCAGATACTTTGCGCATCGTAGAAAGTCAGTTGGAGCCCACAAGAGAGGTTACTAGCACTTCATTATGGGCCCGTGTCTTCCCTCCTTTGCTATGGAAGATGTGCATCCGAAGACTTGTCCCTGTCTGTTGTTGCTAAGGAATGCTGTTAGTTTTAGAAAGCCTTGGGTTAGATATAGATATACACAGCATAAATTTCATTAGACACGGTAAAGTCACCCATCAGCTGCTCCAATTAAATTTCTATACCTGTAATAAAAGAGAACTTTGTTTAGTGGCATTACACATTGGCATAATTTGTTTACGGCTTGTTCCTTCCAGTGCACTTTTCCTGTTGAGGAAATTAGGATTAATTGTTGCCACTGCTGTTTTATCTGTAAAAGTAATATAGTTTTGATTAAACAGAAATACATTATACATTATACAACATGAATCGTAGTCACATACAATATGTACAAAAGTTTGTCATGTCAGTTGTG
>JAAGKR010011318.1:0-19761 GCA_011419295.1 Clarias macrocephalus
AGACAGAGAGAGAGAGAGAGAGAGAGAGAGAGACAGAGAGAGAGAGAGAGAGAGAGAGAGAGAGAGACAGAGAGAGAGAGAGAGAGAGAGAGAGAGAGAGAGAGAGAGAGAGAGAGAGAGAGAGAGAGACAGAGAGAGAGAGAGAGAGTCACGTCAATGCTAAGAAATGGTTTCTAAATGTAACAGAATGATGTAGGTAGCTGTGGGGTCTGAAACCGCGGCCTCCCAGGAACCCCTTTAATGCCTCTTTCAAACATGTGGAAGTCTTGGCACGAGGTCAGGACTGTACAGGCGATGTGTCGGTGACTCCCAGCCGAGTTCCTGTAATGTGTGAGTCCTGTTGGTGAATGATTGTGTGTACAGTTCACACACACAGATTCACAGTCATTCTCAGACGTACAGTCCGGCCTTCGTTAAAACGTTTGCACCGTTCAAATGTTTTACTGCAGCTAAGAGTCTCGTCACCGTACTGCACTTTATTTCCTCTGTAAATGTCAATCGCTATTGCGCACTTATTTATGAGCAATTTCAGCACAAGTCGCACTTTTAATTGAATGCAACTAGTAGATTATATATATATATATATATATTTTTTTTTTCTTGCCGCAGCCCTCATATGAGGTCGTCCGAGGAAACATAATAAACAATATATAATCGTTATCGTCATCATCAACCAAATTAATAGAAAAGCAAACTCAATTTATTTTCAATGTCACCTTTAACAAGAAAGGGCATCAATATGAATAAATTTCGTGTGTTTGCCGCACACCTGAAGACGCACTGCGTTGCTCCGAGCTGCTCGTACGGGGCAGTTTCCGAATGATTTGTCGCTGTTGTGTGACAATAAGGCGGCTCCTGATTATATAACAGGACAGCGGTGTGTGTAATGTATGGCAGGGTAAAGCTGTGCCGTTATTATCCCAACACGCTCCGCGGTGACGGAGTAATATCATCTCCGCTCGCATTAATCAGGTTTAAACCCCACTCACAGCCAATATCTTCATTTCTTCATGTCAGACGTCTGCAGTAATAAAATAACTGTGCATTAAAGCTATAATGTGATTCGGTTGAGCTTCGACTTCATTCCTGCTGAAGATGAAGAGAACGAGAGCAACGTCGATAAAATAATGATGTTCATGCAAATTAAAGTGGCTCGAGGATCCGTGTGCATTCATCTGTCCGCTCTGATTTATTGATTTATTTGTTTATTTATTTGTAATTCTTGGACACGTATTTCCTCGTAAGCAATCGGCAGGTCAAAAAAAGTTGTAAGAATTATATTCATTCCCTTCAGACGTATTTTTAGTTACACGCTACAAGAACATTCTGTATAGAATTTGTGAAAATGCATTTTTTTTTTTCAAGACATCACAGCCGTGCTGATATTCAGTACAACAGCACGACTTCAAGAGCGATATCGCTTTTATACAACAGTTCCAAAATCACCATTTATTATCAAGAGATTATGATTTTTTTTCTTATATCCTTCTGGTGTCACTAATGAACCGCGCTGGGCGGAGCTGGCGACTGAGAGGTCGCGAGCAGAAGTTGGTGTAATTAACAGGACGCGAGAGTAGTTTATAACCCCTTAGAGGAGAATAAACCATGGAGGTGATGGACAGTCCTGAGAAACTCACCAGATTTACTTTATATTTACACTTTACAATATCAGCTCCATTAACTTCCAGGTTCTGGGATCAAATCCCAAATAGTGTCGAATGGAAAACTAGTGCACTATGTAGGGTGTACAGTACAGTCCGTTATTCCACACACAGAGTAGTGCCCTTGATCGGGGATTAGAACGGGATTTAGGATTCAGCCTTGTGTTAGAAGCTAGTTAGCTATGTAGCTAAGCGTTAGCCGTGAACAGAACGACACGGACATGAGTCCAACGCCTGGGACACCCAGTCATACAGCACATATAGTTACACATTACAGTGCTGTTACTGTGTATCATCATCACTCTCGTCCAGTTGCTTCCTGCTCTGTATGACTGTAACACTCCGTATAATAGCTGTGTTTTGCGCAGCCAGTTTAATAAATCCACAGCCCAGGATGACCTTTAGCGCTTTAGAACTTTTTCCTCTCCAGCCAGAGGAGATTCATCGCACTGCTCTTATACACTATGACTATTCGCTCTTCACCGTCTTTATCATCAGTTCATTAAACTTTATTCATTTCCTTCATGCTATTAATCTCAGATTCACCTTTACCATCAGCTCACATCCGAGGACCACAATCTAATTCCGGGCCATTTTCGTTATAGATGTGTAGGCAGCAACTCGATTAAGACTTTTTCCATACGTCCAGGAAGCGGAGACGTGGAGACGCGGCTTAGCCAGGATGCTAAAGTTTATCTCCCTCACCCACACCCGTGCATTAGTGCTTTATGGGTTTTTATTTCATGCTGCATTCTGAAGTCAAATCTGCAAATCAGGTTTTTTTTGCTGAACGCTGCATTGTGCTTCTATTTCTGCTTCTCATGCTGAGGGACAAATGCATCGACCTTCAGCATGGATTTGGTTTCATTTCTACAGTATACACACACACACACACACACACCTCTGTATCGCCCCCCCCCCCCCCTTCACCGTTCTGCTAAGACAGGCATTATCAGTGTGCTAATCACACCAGAATATTTGCATAAGTGGAACAGATTCAGTAGCGATGCCGAGCGCTTCACAGCGAGTTTTTAAACAGGTCGGGGAGATGGCAGGAGGCCCTCTGCTGAGCGTTATGCAATTTACGCAGCGGTAGACGCTTCGCATTTCGCTGCAGCGGCACGATAAGGAAACAGTGTTGTTAGTGCTTTGCGGAAAGCAATACACCATCATGTGTGTCTGAGAGCACCGTCATCATCACGGATGCAATCTGTCAGGCCCAGGATGAGGCCGAGTCTCGATGTGGCATCACCAAGATATGGGCTTTTAAAGAGGCAATAAATCACTGCAGCAGGAGGAGGAACGCGGGAAGAATCCTCATGAATCATTCCCAAGTTTAGCGCTAGACTTTTCCTACTTTTAACGAACGCTGAATTCACAAACCTTCAGCGCACCTGTGATGGAGGATCATCATGTGGACTGATTCCTGTTACTCTATAATTCTGTTCTTCAGGTATTTTGATTATAATTAGATTTTTTTTTTTTTTTTTTTTTTTTACTCTGCATGAACACACTGATGATGATGATGATGATGATGATGATTGGTGGTGGTGTTTGTAGTCATAAAAAAGATGCATTTCAAGAAACGTGCTGAATTGCTTTATATGTTGCAATAAACAAATAAATAATCAAAGATAAATTGAGGTGTAGATATCACACAGTTCTTTTTAAACTATTACTCATACGACACATAGTTTACCTTACACTACTCCAACTTTTTATGGTGCACATTCTTTGATCCTTTGGTGACATTTTAAAATTCATATTCTCCTCCCAAACTGCACATCGAGCTGTTTTTATTCTCCACTTTTTGCGAAATGCAAAATATAATTAATTCAGCTGGAGGAGAGTTTCTAATCCATCGTTTGCTTCTGTTTATGCTAGTTTAATTTGGGGTACTGAAACACACACACACACACACACACACACACACACACACACACACACACACACACACACACACAAAGGAAATGTTCTGTTTTGGCACGGGTGAGTGAACTTAGCTGGAATATGGAAATATGGAAACTGAAACGCTTCCAGGTCTCAGATGTGATATTTACGTCGTGCTAAAGTGCTTGACTTCTTTGTTTTGCTAAATAGAGCAATAAAATGTATATTTAGCAAATCTCTTGCCTCTAGCATGACCACACACACACACACACATACACACACACACACACACACACACTAGCTTCATGAATAAAATAAATGTGTGTGGAAATGCACACATGAATAAATGAATGATATATGCTCAGACTTAATAGAAATTAAAATAATAATAAAAATAGAAAAACAATCTCTTGAACTTTCTGCTCCAGCGTTTGTTTATTTAGGTGAATAATATATATATATATATATATATATATATATATATATATATATATATATATATATATATTTTTTTTTTTTTTTTTAATAAATAGCTCCACAGATGGTTGTGGTTAAAACATAAAAAAGAATGAATTAAAAATTAGCTGAAATGATCTGGGCACATTTTAGAAGCCATGAACAAATAAACAAACAAAAAAACAAACAAACCGCTATCTAATTATTTCAAATGGTTTGCAATCTTATTTGAATTATGAATGAATATCTGGTTACATTAAGAATCCATTAAAAACAAAATAATAATAATATTGACAAGTAATGACTTCAAATATATTTTGCAAACTACAAGGGGCGTTCAAGTCAAAGCGAGACATTTGGATGTCCAAAACTCCCTTTATTTCTCTATATAATCTCCTGCTACACTAATGTGCTCATCCCAGTGTCTCACTAGTGCTTGGACACCATCAGATTAGATTGAACTGCCTGATTCACGTCTGAACCGCCGGCCTCCCAGGAACTCCTTTAATGTGTCAAACGTGGAACCTGGAGTCTTGGAACGAGGTCAGGACTGTACGGGGGACGTGGCTGTAACGCCCAGACGAGTTCCTGTAATGTGTGAGTGGTGCTGGTGATTGATTGTGTTCACACACACAGGTGCGTCTTTTTTGTGTCTCTTTCGTATTAGAAAGCAACAACTTCGAACGTATTTTTGATATTTATTGCAATTCGTGACTTAAGCCTAAGTTGAGCGAGTGATGCAACTGACTGGTGACAGACAGACAGACAAACAGACATAAATCACTTTTTGTAAAGCGTTACATCAGAAAACACCAAATGGTTTGCAAAACTTCCCCGACCTTCTGCTTTTCCCCCAAAGTATGTTCAAATAATTACATTTTTCAAATGAAGGATTTAGGCGACTTCGCCGTTTCCCCACAGGAAGTGGAACATGGCCAGACAGTCCATTATGCGACGGTCAGTGTTTATCTCCGGCTGTAAAGAGTAAACAGTAAAGATGGAGTTCTTCACGGTGAGTATTGATTTTGCCCGATGCACTGAGCTTTAAATTTATTTAGGCACATATTGCTTTGTGAAATTAGGAATGAGGCACAGCTCAATAGAGGCGACGCTCGGTAATAAGTCGACTTCTGTGCAAAAACACACACACACACACACACACACACACACACACACACACACACACACACACACACACACACACACACACACACACAAGTTCATGAGTATTGGGCAAAATCAGGAGAAACGACAAATAAATAGGAAAAATAAACAAGCTAAAGATGGCCGAGGTGTTGTCGTCTTCAAGTTCTCATTTCCTTCCTCGTTTAAAAATTAAAATCATTAACATTAATCAGATTATTAATCAGATATGACACAAACCTCCTGTGGATTACTAGATTACTTGAGCCCGTACATCCAGGTCGGGGGTAGCGCAGGGGTTAAGGCATTGGACTACGGTTCGGTAGTGCAAATGTAAGTCGCTCTGGATAACGGCGTCTGATAAATGTATCAGCACCTTTAGTACCTTTAGTACTGTAGCGCTTATACTGGTACCTGTAGTGCTTTAAATACTAGTACTGGATTCTACTAGTATCTGTCCCCTGCATCTGTCAATGGTCAGATTGTAACCAAGTAGGCGTGGCTGAAACTGAAGGACACAGTGTCAGTTAGAGGATTGGCTAAGGTTAATCATTTCAGCTTAAGACAGACATTTAAACAAAAAGAGAAAAGAAAAAAAAAAAGTCTCAATGAGCAAAAATCTCACGCACGCAAAATCACAGCCGCATTTGTCCAGTCACGGACCCACAAGACAAACGGAGCGGAGGCCCTGATATACATTATGTGCACTTAAGCCTCCCTGTTGGCTGTTACACACACACACACACACACACACACACACACACACTCCTGAATAAACCATGAGCAGACACACAACCTCAGTCCGCCGCATCCGGTTCTCTTCAAGAGTGCAGATATCAAGAACCGCACACGGCCCGGAGGGTCCGAAATGACTGGAATCCATTCGAGCTAGATAAATGCTTCAGCATCCACTGGGATAAATGCTCTCCGAATCATGAGAACGCAGCACGCCATGACCGAGTACACGGCTTACACAGATGCCTCCACACACACACACACACACACACACACATACACACAACATAACACGAGTAAGAAATAACCTGCTCCACTGTGTCCTGGAGTGTCTTATTTCTCCTATTCCACAGCACTTTTCCACTATAAGCGAACCTTAAATTACAATACATACCTCTCAGTTCATTTTATTTATTTATTTATTTATTTATTTGTTTATTTATATATATATATTTTTTCTGATTCACGTTTCTTTCCTGAAACGCCGGCCTCCCAGGAACTCCTTTGAGGGACCAAAGATGTGCAAATGGCTTCTTGATGAGTTCAAATGTGCGAGTGGTGCTGGTGAAAGATTGTGTGTGCAGTTCCCACTGACAGATGCCTCTCTTCTGCAAGATGGTGACAAGTTATCCATCGGTTTTCAAGGACCAGGCGTTCCAGGCTGAATGAGCCACATCGATGGTCAAATCCCAGTTTAACATGAACACTCCTTGCATCCATGTACAGGTTTATAAGACAAAAAGGTTTGGTTCTGCAGATGTCAGAAAACTTGAAGTTACACAAAGCCCTGATACTGGAGACTCCGTCCAATCAGTTTCCATAAACTGTTACTAATCAACTAATCAAGTCCTCCTGGCCAATCAGAACAGAGGATTGAGAAGATGGTTTATGTGTTGCTAGTTCTTAGAAGCATCTTAATGAATTTGTATTGATTAAATATCTTGAACATTTTATCTAAAACACACACACACACACACACACACACACACACACACACACACACACACATATATATATATATGTTTTTGCATATGAACAGGAAAAGGAGAAAATATTGCTTATAAGAGAACTGACCATAGAATATTTATACTTTCTTTGCTTTTTTTTCTCTACGTTTTATTCTGTCTTGTGCACAAATAATGCAAGTCCCCACCCAGTCAAGATCTAATGGATAAAATACAAGCAAAAAGTCATTTACTTTCTTTTTATTTCTAAGCGTATGATGGCCCACGCAATGAAGACATGCGTGTTTTATTGATTTACAGGCTGAAATTCCAGCATGATGTGCAGAAGCTCAACATTTATGATCACTGATAGCCGTCAGAAAATGGCGCTCCTGCTGAAAAATAAAATTATGGAGACTATTAGAGGTTTCTGGTTGTCCCTAAAGGCTTTGTAATGGGTTGAAATAGTGTTTTGTTTTCCATAAGGGTTTATATCACAACATAAAACACCCCACTGGTTTAATGCAGCAGTTCCAAAACTATTTAAGCAAACGACCCTGACTTGATCGTATAAATTTTCCTCCTGCCCCGGATCGATCATTTAGGAATCATTACGACATTTGAACCGCTATTTTATATGCGTGGCATAAATAACGTTGCGAGAGCGAGACTGATTTTTCAGTGCTCACAAGACTGGATCCAAGTGCTCACTGTTTATGCAGTGTTTTGGTTCTTAAACATACTCAGTAAGTTGCATTACATATGTATAGTGTAATACATTTGTATTACTTAGCTAATGTTTGGTTCAATGTGAATCGTTCCATCATTTGAAAATAGTGGTGCACACAATGTTTCATCACAATTAGTCCAATAGTCATAATTGGGAAAAACAAATTAATAAAATCAAAAGAGGAGAGTTTCTCCTACAGCTCTATTTCTAAACCACCCAACACGAGTTATCTGGAAAGCCCTGGTCCAACATGTGGCTGTCACTGGTTGAATGGTTTTCTACTGGGATTCCAAAGGTCTCCATACAGGAATCTCTCATGGACCCAGTGACTGAATGGTGATTTCAGAGCCTTCATTACCTGACCTCTGACCTGTGAAACAACAGATAAGATTCATTCTGGGTTCACAGCGAGCTTGTGTTACTGTTCTGAGCCTCTCTATGTCCATGTCTATGAGTTTTCCAGTGTTAACGCTTTGTACCCAGCAGGATTAAAGGTCCCATATGTTTTTCTTTCTTTAACAAGTTAACATAGCAATCACAGCTCCCGTAAAGTGTGTCTGTTAATGCCCCAGCTGAAATAGCCCTCAGATAACCCAACTCACTCCTATTCCAAACACAGGGGCTCTTCCTATGTGAGGTCAAATCTAATTGGCTTGCAATACAAAGATGGATAAAAATGACAAAAAACAGGGAATTATCATTTATTTATATTTATTCTTTTCTTTCAACATTTGATTTCAGACCCATTTGAATGTCTACACATGGATAATTGGTGGTTGGCTAAGGTCCATCCTTGTGTCATTGGTATATTTGGTGAGAAAGGCTCCCCATCCCCGGAGAGGCATCCAACATTTCAGTGGAAGTTTCTTAAACCGTCGTGTTGTCAGCTCAACGCCTGATCCTGAACTGAGCAGTTTAGGGTGAGGGACCTTGCTCAAGGGCCAACTGTGTCATCTTGGTGTCCAGCACCTTAACCTTGGAGCTACCCTTGCCCCTTTCTACACATGACCTAAAAGGTCCCATTATGAAATACTGAAATCCTAATGACCATGGTATCCCTACATTACCTGTGGTGTTCCTGGGATTGATTCCAGGTCCACTAAATGGGATAGAGCTCTTAATGAAGATGAACAAATCTTTAACTGAATCAATAATGAATTGACTTTGGGGAAAAAATGGACCCTCCAATTCAAAGTGGTTCAAGTCAAGCACTACTGTAATTTCAGCTCATGATTGGATTAAGTTGCAATCCAAGCAAATCTGCATCTGAAATGACAAACCTATCTGAATCCCTGCTCTCTAGCAATATGCCTTGTGTCGTGTGCAAACAACACAAACATTTACAGGCTTCCTAATGGTTTCAGGCTTATTGAGGTCATTATGGAACACTTGATTTGTCACTTATAGTTTCCTGCATTCCTGAAGCAAATGCACAGCCCACACATTTATCCCTGTGTCTTCCTGTAAATATTGTTTTCTCTGCTCCAAGGCTAATAACAAGCTCTGATAATTAGTGCATTAGTACATGAGCTGAAGCAGTAGGGCAGAGTAATTCATGCAGGGCTGAACACGGCACGTCCGCTTTAATCCCGTGTCCTCGGCTGCGTACTGTAACCGTGCTTACTTGGTGTCCTGCTATTGTTATTTTATTCTCCCCATATGTACAGCACCTGCTTATGGGCCTGAGATAATCCTTCCTGAGCTGAATCAGATGTCTCTGAGCCAGTGCAGGGGAAAAATAATAAATAAAAAAAACTGCTTACCTTTGTGCTTTTCAATCAGCAATCAGCATAAAGATTCAAGCGTAAGGGAAAATAAGTCAAATCAGAAGAGACAAGAGCATCATCTATATTTGTAATTGGATGTTTTGGTAGTGTAGTTGACAGTGAGGTTGGAAGGTTTACTTTGCTTTGACAAGCAAGCAAAATTAATACCACAAATACCCCTGAATACATTTCTTATCCGTCATAACATTAACACCACCGCCATGTGAACTCAACCATGTTGATCACCAACTATACATCATTAAACAATAGTGACAGTTTATTGGTAGGGTACATTAGTATATTATGGGCAGCGGTGGCTCAAACGGTTAGGTCTCTGGGTTACTGATCGGGAGGTTGGGGCCCAGCATCACCAAGTTGCCACTGTTGAGCCCTTGAGCAAGGATTTTAACCCTACCTGCTCCAGGGGGCGCTGTATCCTGCGCTCTGACCTGGCAGGTCCGATTACACAGAAAAGCCAGCGCAGCGCAAACTGCCAAACAAGTCAATGGTGGCAAGCATGAAAGGCACTAGGACACCCAGGGCACCACAGCCTGCTGGGCACATGGCCCAGCGGGTAAATAGCCCAATGCCACCAACCTGGCATCCAGACTCCCTAAATCCCAAACTGATCAAGCACTCATGGAATGCACCAGACAAACAAGTTTATCCATGAAGCCCTCAGCCCACATCGCCCAAAGGATCCACTCCTAACTTCCTGGTGCCAGCACACCCCAGGACCCATTTGAGGCCCTGCAGAGCCACGTTCCGGGGGGCCAGAGCCGCCCCGGTGCCGCAAGGTGAACACAAAAACGTTAATGTTTTCAATGTTACGGCTGATTGGTGTAGATATTCACCTTACTTGAACTTTTTCATATTTGGTAGTGTTACACTTTCTCTTTCTCCTTCCAGACTGAAGACGTGCTGGTTCACTGCTATCTGCTACCATCTCCCCTTTGATTTCAAACACCTGCTACATAATTAAGTATTTCACGGAGGATTAAGCATTTTTGTTTCTTTCCCTCAGGTTGCGTTTCCTCACATCGGGGTAACAGTATTCTTTTTCCCCAGGATATATTTCATAGTGCCTTTTTGTGTGCCCCCCCCCCTTTTTTTGTATATAAAAAGTATGCTTGTTCCTGTTTGCAGAGTGCAAAATATTAACAAACAAATTTTAATATTTGTTTGCATCAACTTGTGTTATATCTTGTGTGTTAAAAACTGATTGTGAGAGCCATATAAGAAATCCCTTGCATGTACTGTACATGTACATATACACATATATGTACAGGCAAATAAAAACCTTTTTGTTTTAGCTTTTATTTTATTTTATTATGCGTTTATGCATAATAGACAGCAGGTAGCGATAGTCCTGATTTGTGGTTATGTAACACAACGCCATTCTGGGAATATAGTGAAGTAGAAAGTATAGATATTTGCTGTAGGATGTGGTGGAGTAAAAGTAAACTGTATCCACAAATAAATCTACTTAAGGAAAGTACAGACACACCTTTTTTAGTGTATATTTTAGTGTATATATATATATATATATATATATATATATATATATATATATATATACACAGTATTTTTTTTTTTCAATACAATTTGGTCATTTAAATGAAAATGATCTAGGGGGATGAATACTTATGCACAACATGCTGCATGCATATTGTTTTCTTTCCTCCACTGGTTTCTTTGATACTAATTATTTCCCAGTAAAACATGCTGAATCTTTAAGATTCATAAGGAAAAAACAAAAACAATGAGGTGTGGGCTTCTTCCTAATCCTCAACCCGGAAATCTGTTTCAGCAACGACTTCATGACGAGAAATACATTTCCTACACTTTTCTTTGTGTGTGTGTGTGTGCAGGCTTATCTCTCTCGTGCAGTATTTGCGTTTTTTTGTTCTCCCAATGTCATGCTACGGTTCTTCCACAATCGTTCTTCTGTTCCGCTAGAACAAATAGCCGCTAGCCTCTTTTTGTCTCAGCGACAGCAAAACTGCCTGTTTCTTATTGAAGCTTTCAATCGAGCTCTTTCCCCAGCATTGTGTCTCGCCCTGCAATTGTTCTCCCAGCATCTGCCTCCAGTTATTTAAGGTATTGTTGAGCTTGGGTGGCACAGCTCAATAAATGGCTAGTCCGCACACACACACACACACACACACACACACACACACACACACACACACACACACACACACACACACACACACACACACACACACACACACACACACACACACACACACACACACACCAACAAAACAACTAAAGTAAGCCAAGTTGTACTCTTTGGGCCAATCTACATACAATAGCAAAGTAATGTGGCTTTAACCCCTGGCTAAATAAACATTGCTACAAATTAAACAATGGTTTTGCATTCAAATATAAAGTGTTTTGTCTCTTTTTTTTTTTTTTTGGCTATAATATTCAATTTATATCCTATTATCTTAAGTTAATTTAATACATTGTCATATTTTCTCTTTACTTAGACTTAATTTTAGCGTTAATTAAGCAATATCACACTCAGGGTTGTGCTGTTGTGCTGAATATCACCACAGGTCGCCACAGCCTTACTGATGGTTAGTACGAGTATGTAGTGAATTTAATATAGCATTTATACAAGAGATATCCGTAAATATCATTTATCATCAACCGTTTATGATTTCTTTCCTCATTTAAGCAGTTATTACGCTCCAACAACAAATATCCTCCCATACAGTACATGTAGCTGGTGGAACTAATTAGCCGCCACTGACAGAGCTGGCGACCGACAATTACTGTAATTAACACCAACCGGTATTATGTTGCCACAAGGTGAGGAGAATAAACCATATATATAAACCTAATTACAACTATATAACTGCATTGGTGTTCCTGCAGGTTCAGTTCTACTGCAGGGGAAGATTTATATGCTGCTGTCTGGAAAGCACTAGTGGATCGTCACGGCACATACTTTTAGTCTAGTTTCTACCTCAGAGTCATTTTCCCACTCATCCTAGCCCTGCAATGTGCACCCTCAGACTCTGCACCTCCCTACCCCCCCCCCCCCCACACACACACACACACACACCTCCCTCACACTTTTCATGTTTTAACAAGCCACTACAACCCTGAACAAGTGAGTTCCTGATATTCTGACATTATACAGGTGCCTTATACAAGTCCAATCATGGTGCAGAATAACTACATGTGCAATACACTGACCATGCGCGGTACAATAATGCGCGGTGCAATAAACTAGTGCAATAACTGCAATAATGTAAGTGTGTATGCTTTTACATGAGTGTGTCTGCATATTTCTCTCTTCTATCCACTCAATATTGTTTACAATATTGCTATAGTATTATTCTGCTACTGTTTGTTTTCTGCACAAAAACACTGATCAGGAGGTCTCTCCTGAAATCCATTGTACTTTGTACAGAGATAATATGAGAATATTCTATTCTATTCAAAGTTACAGTGCTGTATTCTATTCTAACATTTTTGTTTTGTATTATATTATATTATATTCAATATTCTTTTCTAATACTATTGTTCTGTTTTGTACTGTACAATATTAAATTCCATTAAATTGTATTATGCAGTATTGTATCAGGTTTCGGGAGGGTACATTGTGGGGTACACCCTGGGTGGGGTGCCGGTTCCTCACAGAGAACAAGCACACACATACTCATTATCACACTACGGGATATTCGGGATTAAACACCAATAAGTCAACTCTGCATGACATTGGACTATGGGAGGAAACCGGATCACTGATCAAGCACATGCAGAACATACAGACCTAAAATCAGGACTCGAACCCTCAACCCTGGAGGTGCAAGGCCACATTGTTAACCACTATGCCACCGTGCCTATCTATTAAACTCCACACTACAGTATTATATTGTATTTAGTTCTGACATGATAGACTAGTAGTGTATTGTATTAAACTATATAACATTCCATTGTACATTATTCTATTAAACTCTATTCTGCTGTGTTGTATTGTACAATACTCTAACAGTAATGCTGTATTATGTTGTCTTGCATTTTATTCCATTCTACATTATTGCTTTGTATTGTATTCTGTACTATTTTATTCTATTATATTCTATTCCATTCTACTGATTACAGATTGTGAAAGAAATAAATTATGATGTATATATTAATGGAACTGTAATGCAGTATATTGACTGTATTCTAACCTGGGTATGTTAAGCTACTGTGTGTGATTCCATGCAAAATCCCCAGTGTTGGATTAACACCCATAGTCTTGAATTAACACTGTACAATTCTAGTTGGAATAATGGGAACTCAGACATGGGGGATTTTACTGAGGTCAATGAATTCAAGTCTTTAACATTTTAAGTCCTTAGTTCAATAATAAGTTGTAGTTCTGTGTTTCTATGGAAGTTATGGCAAAGTATATATATATATATATTTTTGGTTATAGTTGAATCTAAAACCCTTCTGTAAAGAACCATCGGGCTATGAATCAATAGAGCGCTCCACCAGGTAGGCATGATTTTATGTTTAAATGCTTATTATATTTTATTCTTGATAACTACACAGCATAACTCCTACGCAGCCCTCTCTCACAGTCCGAGTTGAAGTTGATGCCGTGGGCTCTGGGGCGTTGGACGCTCTATCGATTTCTTGCAGGTGTAAAATAACCTGATATTGAAAGTAAAGCTCAACCTCCTTTCCCAAGGTCATAAGCCTGGAGGAGGACAGCGTTTCTTTCCGTGCGAGAACCTCACACATGCACAGACCTCCATCTGGCACGGGTGCTCACTG
Organism: Clarias macrocephalus; assembly: GCA_011419295.1. Classification (NCBI taxonomy): domain Eukaryota; kingdom Metazoa; phylum Chordata; class Actinopteri; order Siluriformes; family Clariidae; genus Clarias; species Clarias macrocephalus. Next base: position 14,111 of record JAAGKR010011318.1, read on the forward strand.
AGACGCGATACAATCTCAGGCTCATAACCTTGGAACGAAAACATGTTCTTGATTACTGTAGGAACAGAAACACAAACAGAACCATCTTACTGTGGTGCAGATAAAAGAACATTGCCTGTCTGAAAGCACTAATAGCTTCTAGATTCTGATGGGTCAGAAGGTGTTAATTATGCTCACAGATTTAAGAAGTAACAGATTTATATTAACGCAATCTTAATCTTATGCATAAGAAATCATTCAAATCAGTTTACTGTTGGTTAAACAGCTAAACGTGATCATGACTGTGGTGAAGTTATCGGTAAGAACATATTTTATTTAACGATTATGGAAGGAGTCTCCAGTGTTAGCAATGTACCTTTGATGTTTGGAAATGACGCCCACATACAGTAGCTGCTATAGCATATGAGCGAGAACTGAAAGTGACTTGTCTTCCAGATCATTAAGTGTAACTAATGATCTATGGTAATTTGGTAATAATCGGATTAGTACACTTGATAACACGCTGTTACAAGAAAATAATCATCTTCCTGGTTTGGAACAGTAACTATGCATCATTACATCACATCATTGTTGATTATTTTCCAATAACAACACTCCTGGAGATGCTGTATACCTTCCACAATGCATCAAATACTTCTTTTAATTAACCGTTATCTAAAATAGAGCCAGGAAGAAATTTTCAGTTACTGCACAAAGAGGCTCCTGTAGTGAAATGAAGCCGTTCGCCAAGGACCCAAATAGCAGTGTTTGCTTTCTTGCTCAGAGTATAAGCTTCATGGCCAGAACAAACACACACACACATTCACAAATGACCAGATGGGAGAAACAGGAAAGTGGCATTATTTTACCGCGTGGCCTGCCAGCACTCATTCCACCTTGTTTCCTAAATCATCTCTAAAGGACCACAGATGTTGTGTTTTGAAGACTCATCTCTGTTCCCATTCCTTTTTTTTTTTTTTTTTTTTCCCCAGTGGAGGCACAAGGAACACTTGGCTTTGTAAAGAAATACACTCACAAACCCATGTCCCAAATCCTGACTTGTATCCTCCTGCAGAAACAGATTAGTCAGCTTTACCTGCATGGGATTTGACATGATGTCCTCTTAACCTTTGAGGACTGTAATGGATTCAGGACCGAGGAGGGAGAACAAAAGGGTTTTTTTTTTCTTTTCTTTTTTTTTCTCCTCATCCCCAATTTCCACCCACCAGCCAAAGCCTGTGTTCGTCTATCACATGACACCTAGCAGCTGGGCAGAGTGAAAGCTAACACATGCTTCCTGTTCACAGTTTTGGGCATTTTTGTGCAGTATGTAGAGAATAAAAATAAAATAAAAATAAATTAGTGTCATCCTGTTATAGGGAGAAAATCAATGATTGAGATAATGTTACATTTTGGAAGTTAATTACTTTCGGGGAAATTATTATAATTATTATTATTATTATTATGTAGGCAGGTATGGTGAATTAGCGGTTAGCGGGTTAGCCTTCACACCTCCACGGTTGGGGGTTTGATTTTTGCCTCCAGGCTGTGTGCATCCTTTTTCCTCTTATGGGCATTTTTGTCTGAGTGGTAGGTTTCTCTCCTGCCCATGTGAAAGACCCGGCTTCGATGCCTACCCATTGCCCAAAACCCCAGCCACTGGATGCGGTGCTGGTGCCCAAGCCCGGATAAAACCGGGAGGGTTGCATCAGGATGTGCATCCGGCCTAAAACCTGTGCCAAGTTGTTCCCTCCATGGAATCTGCCAAAAGACTAATAAAAACTTCGTCCTACAGTCTAAAGACATGCAGTGTGAACTGCCTGGTGTTTCCAAATTGTCCGTAGTGTATGAATGGGTGTGTAAATGTTCATGTGATGAGTTGACATCCCATCCAGGGTGTACCCTGCCTCATGCTTTGGGCTCAAAGCCTCCTGTGATAAGTGGTAGAGAATGTGGATAGATGGATGGATGAACTATACATCATGTGTAATTATGTTTAGGGTTATAGAAAGTCTGCAGAACAAGTTAGATCCAAACTCTTTATACAACCAAGCGCAAGAAGAAAGCACTATCCATCTGCTTCCACATTCATGATGTGACAAAAGCTGAAAATTAGCTACAGACATTAAGAGCGACACCTCCTCAACTCCCTCCCACCCACCCCGTCAAACAGTATCACCAACACTGTGGCATTCAATCACTGGGATTCAATCTCGCAACATTCTGATGAAAGAGCTTTTTTTTTTATTTTCTTGCACTGTTCAGCTTCCAGAAGGTTCTCCTTCTAATCCATATTACAGCGTCGGTGTACTTTATGTGCCAAAGTCGAGTCATGAAGTGATCCCTCATCGGCCGTGAGCTCGGTGCTACTGTTTAGAGAGTCACTTTTCAGATTCCTTTGTAATTGGATCCTCTACTCTGTTGCTGTTTGCTGCTTCAGACAGAGAGAGAGAGAGAGAGAGAGAGAGAGAGCGAGCTGTTTATATGATTTAGTGCATACTTCTGGCTTTTACAGGATTGTGTTGCTTAGAGCCATTAGGCGCAGAGACTCAGGAAGAGTCGGGAAAGTTTCAGATATTTACTGAATTAAACTCTAGTGGAAATTAACTTTTTTTTTTTAATACACAAGCTTTCAAAGTATGTCCAGTTTAGCCGGCACAGTTTGGCGGATTTCTTGATCTAACATGATTCAATCGCAGAAATAAAGGTTTAGGGTCACCGCAGCTTCCTGTTCCCCCTCAGTGCTCCCTCCCAGGTCTATTTCATTTACTTTATTACCTTTTGTTAAAATGATTTAAAGGCTCTTACCATTTGATTCAGTGTCAAACAGGAGAGTTGCTGGCTGTCAGAAAACTGTTGATGCAAATGCAGGTTATAATTAAGAAATTGCAAGTGCAATATTGTCATCTAAAACTACCAGGCTAATGCTGAGGATAAGAAAACAGACTGAACGAGGGGGAAAATAGAACAACCGAGCCGTGGTCAAAAACCAGGGAACCGATGAATAAACATGAGGCCTGGAACCATCACTAGAACAGAGGGAGACTTTGCACTAAATCAATGAAAGTCAGGTTTATTTCCAGAGAGTGTGTGAAGGGGAGCAGGTGTGCCGTCTTAGTAATCATCTAACTGGGAGCTCAGGTGCGAGTCATGTGACTGGTCATGTGGTGGAGTGTATAGTCAGTTATGTTTCTGGGAAATGGAGTTGGAATGAAAAGGGAGACGCAGCACTAGATGTACAACAGCTGCTCAGGACCCTGAAAGTGACATTTTAAGATGATTCATGTTAAAGTCGGAGAAAATCAGAGTGAAACTTGGTTCCTCTACACAATGTCACACATAAACAAACATGTCATGTTGATGGCGATTGTCTTCTCGACCAACATACCCAGTCCTTCTTAAAAACACACTTCAAGCAGAAAGGAAACTATTTGATCTTGCTGCGGCCTTGACCTCATTTCGATCCATTCCAAAATCGGATCCATTCTTCTGCCGGTTACAGTACAGACATTTAACCACTTGTGCTAATGAGAAGACATGAGAATACAGTGCTCCTCCCCACTTCTCAACTGGGTAGCTTTCACATTAGTAATATTGTTCTGTACCCGAACACACACATACGCTTGCTCATGTACATCCGATACAGCAGGTGGCAGTAGTTGGTTTGTGATCCACCAATAATCACAAAGTAAGTAAGTTCTTTCTCAAGTGGTCCATTGATACTGTGTTTGTTCGTCACTATCAGTGGGGGTCGGGGTACATCAACGGTCATGGCATTTGACTATTGTTTGGACAAACCGAGGTTCAAACCCCACGATCACCACGGTGACACTGTTTGCCCTGGTCTATTAACCTTGCTCAGACGTATCATGAGATAACAATGTGAGTCGCTCTGGCAGTAAATGCACCATCATCTGGAGGTCAGAAGTTCTACTCTTACATCAATCATTGTGACACTGGCCAATCACTGGCACCTGTGACCTCACGATAGAGCTTTCCTCCAAATGTGGTAAGCCGTCCCCCAACATTGCATCAGCATTCATTCAAAACACTGTCAGCGGGGGTCATGTGTCCTGTAGGAAGCATGCGATAGTCTCCTCCCTGGTTGGAAGTCTCAGCCTTGTTGGAATTCAATATGACTAATCCAGAGACACAATTGTTGGCTGACAAAAGTAAAGAAGTTATAACAAAAGAAGACCTTCACACTACAAAAGTAATATAATTTATTTATTTATTTATTTATTTTGTTTGTACATCTGCTCACATTAGCTCTCGCCTGCCTCCCCTTATATCAGGTCCGTCTGTGGAGTTCAGAGGATGATATCAGACAGACGAGGTTGACGATGTCACATTCTAAACAGTGGTCCACTTCCATCATTAGGTACAGTTATCTATCAAATTTCATTCGAACCTTGTCTGACTACGACGTTCCATAGGTGAGAACAGCTTTTCTATATAAAGTGGCAAAGATTTTTAAAAAAATGATGAACTAAAGCAAGGAGCTAACAGGAAAAGGTACTGTAAAGGTCAAAAGGTCACCCAATCGTGAAATGCTCCACTGCACTTTAGAATTTCCCTGATATCTTTGTCAGACCTTCTCCCATCTTAATTCCTGCTGAACGTAGTCGTGATTAGTGTATACCGTGCCCTGATTGTAGCATAGCGCTTTTAATCAGGCAGTGTTGTTTAAATAGTGGAGCCTCGAGGACTAAAACCTGCTGAGGTCTCACAATGCAGATTGAGGAAGATTGCTCTCAAATAAGGTGTGGTACCAGGAACCTTTTTTTAAGACCTTGTTTTATCTGTTTAATGAGATGGAAAGGAACATTACCTTACAGTGTAAATGACTGCTCACTTGCTTATGCGCTTCAGAAACAGTGCAGGATGGGAAATGACTCCCACCAGAGGTTTGATCGCACTGTCGTTCCTGGCGTGTGTTTAGGAGCGAGGCAGTGAGAGTGAGATGGAAAGCGCAGAGCAGAGGTGAACACGTGAACGGTTGCACGAGCAGGGTGAGAAGCTAATCAGCAGCACTCCGTGCGAATGCTTAACTAAGCCGAGCCGCACTTCCCTGGGATTGTTTGTCACATTTCCAATTCAGGTGCAATCAGGAACTCACGAGCTGCTCTAAGTGATGAATAAAACACGCTGCGCTGTGGCAGTATGGGAAAATAATCAACAACAGGATGATGTGATGGATGGAAGTTCCTGCCGCCATCATGGTGCCTGTAATGGCGGGGAAGAGACGTCCTGTTCTCACTTACTGAATGCTATAGCACCTTACATTACAAGAATAAAAATACAGCATGGCTTGTCATGTTATGGAGTAAGAGGAGCTGTTGGAGAAAACTAATCAACACCTTCTGTCCAATCAGAATGCAGAACTCAGCAGCAGCATGGTATAAAAAGCGAAACTCGAGCACTTTGTGTCCAAACTAAGATGTGTGATTGGGCCACCATATGGTGCATGAGAGAGAGAGAGAGAGAGAGAGAGAGAGAGAGGGAGAGAAAGAGAGAGAGAGGGAGAGAAAGAGAGACAGAGAGACAGAGAGAGAGAGAGAGAGAGAGAGAGAGAGACAGAGAGAGAGAGAGAGAGAGACAGAGTGAGACAGAGAGAGAGAGGGAGAGAGAGAGAGACAGAGAGAGAGAGAGAGAGACAGAGAGAGAGAGAG
>JAAGKR010011319.1:0-19759 GCA_011419295.1 Clarias macrocephalus
GTTGAATGTGAGCATCGTGTGAGTATTGTGTGTAGAATGTGAGCATCGTGTGAGTATTGTGTGTAGAATGTGAGCATTGTGTAGAATGCGCGTATTGTGTGTAGAATGTGAGTATTGTGTGTAGAATGTGAGGATTGTGAGTATTGTGTGTAGAATGTGAGCATTGTGTGAGTATTGTGTGTAGAATGTGAGTATTGTGTGTGGAATGTGAGCATTGTGTGAGTATTGTGTGTAGAATGTGAGCATTGTGTGAGTATTGTGTGTAGAATGTGAGCATTGTGTGAGTATTGTGTGAGTATTGTGTGTAGAATGCGAGTATTGTGTGTAGAATGTGAGTATTGTGTGTAGAATGTGAGTATTGTGTGTAGAATGCGCGTATTGTGTGTAGAATGTGAGTATTGTGTGTAGAATGTGAGGATTGTGAGTATTGTGTGTAGAATGTGAGTATTGTGTGTAGAATGTGAGCATTGTGTGAGTATTGTGTGTAGAATGTGAGTATTGTGTGTGGAATGTGAGCATTGTGTGAGTATTGTGTGTAGAATGCGCGTATTGTGTGTAGAATGTGAGTATTGTGTGTAGAATGTGAGCATTGTGTGAGTATTGTGTGTAGAATGTGAGTATTGTGTGTGGAATGTGAGCATTGTGTGAGTATTGTGTGTAGAATGTGAGTATTGTGTGTGGAATGTGAGCATTGTGTGAGTATTGTGTGTAGAATGTGAGTATTGTGTGTAGAATGTGAGCATTGTGTGAGTACTGTGTGAGTATTGTGTGTAGAATGTGAGTATTGTGTGAGTATTGTGTGTAGAATGTGAGTATTGTGTGTAGAATGTGAGCATTGTGTGAGTATTGTGTGTGGAATGTGAGCATTGTGTGAGTATTGTGTGAGTATTGTGTGTAGAATGCGAGTATTGTGTAAACGCTTCCTCTGCAGTGTTTATAACAGCACTGATCTGTCAATAAAGTTTACTTCCTTGTCAATGCTATTCTATTACTTGGAAAGTTCTTTATCCCCAAATGTAAAACCCTAAAGACCAGACCTCCCGTTTCTGTTTTACACAAGGGATCTACAAATTAATGTTCTCCCTTCAATAAAGCATATGTATAACAATTCATACATACATACATACAATTCATACATTGTATATACAATTCATACAAAACAATTCCCCTTGTTTTGTATGAATTGTTTTTTTGCTTCCTTCTATGTTGGCCAAAATTTGATTGAATTGTTTTTGTTTTAATCATGGGGTATTTTATAGAAGATCCTATCCTACAGTGTCATTGATTTGTGGACTTGTTTTGTGTCTTTTGTTTGAATGATTCTAATTATGGAATGTTACAATTTCAAATTTTTGGTATTATAAATATCAATAAAGCAAATAAATAAATAACAGCTGTACGTTACTCCGCACGCTCCCTGTACACCAGCTTGGCTCGCGGTTACCGGAAGTTCTTTTATCCACTCAGTCGCATTGTATTGTGGTCGCTGTAGTCCTCTGCGTAAACACACCGTAGCTGTAATGGAGGTTTAACGCGCATGCGCTCCCCGTGCGGAAGTACGTCACACGCGGGAAACAGAACCGATCGTGTAGTTACAGTGAGGGTGAGTGAGATAAATATCATGTTTTATAAACGCCGAGCAGATAATCAGTAAATCTCAGCAGTAATGAAACAAAAGGCTGTTTATTAGTTGTCGCAATGATGACTGCAGTTAAGTTCATGTTAGCTCTGTTGTGCTAATCAGCTAGCTGTAAACATCGATACATGCGCACTAGAGAGTTTTCTGTCACTGAGGTAAAAAAAGAGAGAGAAAGAAACCGTGCCGTGCAAAAGTATTCACACCCCATGTACTTTTCTACTTGTCACGTTACAAAGAAATGATTTATTTTACTGGGATTTTATGTGACAAAGTGTTGAAGTGGAAGGAAAATGATAAGTGGTTTAAATGTATGTATTTATTTATTTATTTTTACAAATAAATATCTGAAAACTGTGGTGTGCATTAGTATTCACCCCCCTGAGTCAGCACTTCTCTTCTCGTCACTCGTCCATAAAGCTGTGGATCCCTGCAGCTCCTCCAGACTTCCCATGAGCCTCTGGGCTGCTTCTCTGATGAACGCTCTCCTCGCCCGGCCTGTCAGCTGAGGTGGACGTCCATGTCTTGGTAGCTTTGCCGTTGTGCAGTCATGCCGTACTCTTTCCATTTTCAGATGATGGATTGAACGGCGCTCCATGAGATGTCCAAAGCTTGGGATATTTATCTATAACCTCACCCTGCTTTAAACTTCTCCACACCTTTCTCCCTGACCTGTCTGCTGTGTTCCTCAGGCTTCATGATGCTGTTTGTTTACTAATGTTCTCTAACAAACCTCTGAGGGCTTCACAGAACATCTGCATTTATACTGAGATTAAATCACACTCAGACGGGACTCTACTTACTAATCAGGAGTCTTCTGAAGGTTCCACTGGGTTTAGTTAGAGGGATCAGAGTAAAGGGGGTGAATACAAATACACACAGTACTTTTCACTTTTTTATTTGTAAAAAAAAGTTTGCACTTCCACTTCACAATTATGTGCCACTGTCGTATAAAATCCCAATAAAAAACATTTACATTTGTGGTTGTAATGTGACAAAATGTGGAAAGTTTATGGGGTATAAATACTTTTGAAAGGCATCGGCTAACCCACTGCTAACCTGCTTTTCTTTAGTGCTGCTGATTTACAGCATAATGTTAATTGAAGGAATATTAAAAACATTAAAGTTGTTTTGTATAAAAAATAGTGCATTTAAAAAATATATCTATTTAGTTTTCTTCAGCTCTCTAGCTGCTTATCGACAGCACGCTCAGTCAAAATGTCGAAAATCGAGAAGATGAGCATCCTCGGAGTGAGGAGTTTTGGAGTTGAGGACAAGGACAAGCAGATAATTACATTCTTCAGTCCTCTGACGGTGCTGGTCGGACCAAACGGAGCCGGAAAAACGGTGTGTGTGTGTGTGTGTGTGTGTGTTTTCAGCTGTGTGGAGTTTCATCACTGCTCTTTCCTTCTCATCAGTGGGAGGGGTTACAGGGCTCCTACACTTAACAGAGGGGGGGGGGGGCGGCAACATTTTTTAGTTTTTGACTTTGTTAACGATCAGATAAATAATACATTTTAAAAGTTCCTCACATGCAGTAAAGTTAGTCATCAGTAGAAACGCGCTGCAGAGATCTGAGACACATTTATAATGCAGATGAATTTGATGAGAGGGATGAATACTTATGCAAGGCGGTGTGTAATTATTTTGATCTGCTGAGACTCGTGTGACGTGACATTAAATCCTGTATTTTACAGCAGTTTTTTTCTTCTTATTTCAGACTATTATCGAGTGTCTTAAATATGTCACCTCGGGAGATTTTCCACCTGGAAGTAAAGGAAACACTTTTGTTCATGATCCAAAGGTAGAGTTTTGTTGCGTCATAACTAATGCTTATATGTGTATATGTTCTACTTGATGTAAATATGGTTGTGTAATTTCTGTTATCTGGACGTTTTATTCACACAGGACGCCCACGAGACAGATGTGCGCGCTCAGATCCGGCTGCAGTTCCGAGACGTTAACGGCGATCCTGTAGCTGTTCAGCGATCCATGCAGAGCACACAGAAGGGCAAGAAAGCGCCCGAGTTCAAAACCCTGGAAGGCGTCATCACCAGAATAAAGTGGGTTTAACAAAAACCTGGGGTTAGTCTTCTGGTCATGTGTTTTTGGGCAGAAATCATCACACAGTTAACACTAGTATAGATGTGTGTGTGTGTGTGTGTGTGTGTGTGTGAGTAAAAGTTCTCTGAAAAGTTTCAGTCACACTGCTCCTCAGTCCCGAGGTGGGATATAAATAAGTTCTGCGTTCTTCTGTGTTGAAATTAAACTAATAAGAGATTAAACGTCGGCGGCACGGTGGTGTAGTGGTTTGCATTGTGCCATTGTGGCCTTGCACCTCCAGGGTCCGGGTTCGATCCCCGGCCAGGCTCGATTCCCATCTCTGTGTGCATGGAGTTTGCATGTTCTCCCCGTGCTTGGTGGGTTTCCTCCGGGTTCTCCGGTTTCCTCGCACAGTCCAAAGACATGTAGGTTAGGGTAATTGGCGTTCCCAAAAAATTGTCCGTAGTGTGTGAATGAGTGAGCGTATGTGTGTGTCTCTGCCCTGTGATGGATTGGCACCCTGTCCAGGCTGTACCCTGCCATGTGCCCCAAGTTTCCTGGTATAGGCTCCAGGCTCCCTGTGACCCTGAATACAGGATTAAGCGTATAGATGATGAGTGAGTGAGTGAGTGAGATTAAACGTGAGTGTGGAGTTTAATATTGTTTGAGTCGAAGCTTGGCTGCTCACAGAAAACTTCCCGAGTGTCATAGTTATCTTCTTTTGCTGTACAGACAGGTGTAAAGACTTTTACAGCGTTAACGTGAGCAGTAAGAGACTCATGTGAGACACGTGCTTATGAGCTTGTCCCTCAGGCCTACCGGCAGAAATTTTGTACACATGCCAAATCCGCCAGCCAAACATTTGTAGAATTCGCTCGTGAAAAATTCGCAAGTGGTGTGCAGCCAGTAAAGTCACCACCTTTGATCAGTTAAAAGAACTGCTACTGTTAGAAGAGTTTAAAGATTGTACTTCGGACAAAATTGTGGTTTATTTGAACGAACAAATAGTCTCGACGCTCGCTGATGCTCACTCACAAAACTGTGTTTTCGCCTCCCCGATTGTAAATACAATTTGTATATAGCTTTGTAATTGGTGGCTTAGTAGGGAGTCGACGCCATTTTGTTTACACCCTATTTTCTCTTGGTTTGTGGTTAGCAAGGGAGTAAGGGAAGAACTTTGTATTTCTTTTTCTTTTCACGTTGGTACTAGGTAGAGGGCATTTCGTTTATTGTTTTGGCCTTGTCGGCTTCTGAAGCTCACAGCCACCTTTTGGGGATTTGCTTGTTCACCTTTTGTAAATAAACACTAAGCAAACGCACTTTTGGTCCCCCCCCCTTCACGTTTTCATCTGAGTTTCCTCAGACTTTTTTCTGTGTGTGTGTGTGTGTGTGTGTGTGTGTGTGTGTGTGTGTGTGTGTGTGTGTGTGTGCGCGCGCGCGCGCGCACATGGACTAGTGTCCCATTCGGGATGTATTGCTTTCTCACGCACACGCACATGCACACGCACACGCACACGCACACGCACACACACACACACACACACACACACACACACACAGTGTTCCCGTTCCTGCAGCGCCCCTGACCTACATAAAGTGATTACTGAAGGTGAATAACTGCTGTGTGTCCTTAGGCATGGAGAGAAGGTCAGTCTGAGCTCTAAGTGTGCTGAGATAGACCGTGAGATGATCTCAGCTCTGGGTGTTTCTAAAGCAGTGCTCAATCACGTCATTTTCTGCCACCAAGAGGAGTCGAACTGGCCTCTGAGTGAAGGAAAAGCCCTCAAGCAGAAATTTGATGAGATTTTCTCAGCAACCAGGTACGTCATCCTGCTCAGACGCCGTCCTGCTGTGTGCTCAGTACCGTTACTGCTGATACACCAGGGTGTTTAGGTGCCGCGTAACACCTTCAGTCACTGAGCACGGCTATCACGGTCACCTGACACGTGACACAGATAAAACGTACGTGTCTCAGCGCAGCTTGGTTCATTTCTTCTACAAAAACTGTCATTACACACCTTTCTTTTTCAAACTTTTTTTTTTTTTTGCTAAATTCTTGTAGTTCTTCCTGATTTGCATTTTATTCTGTTGCCGTAGTAACAGTACACCTTTATTGAGCGATGATAATTCTCTCAAAGGTACATCAAAGTGCTGGAAACTCTTCGTCAGTTAAGGCTGAAGCAGACGAACACGGTCAGGACCTGTCAGACGGAACTGAAATATTTAAAGCAGAATAAAGATAAGGCCCAGGAGATCAAGGAACTGCTGTCCACTAAAGAAGGACAACTAGCGGCTTCTAAAGAGAGCGTGCGGCGTGTTGAGGACCAGATCGACCCCATGGAGGTAAGACCGAGCTGCCCGAGGGTCTGATGGGTGTGTGTTCTCTTCTCATTTCTAATGAATAAGATCACTATCTAGCGATCCTGAGGTTTGTGGATCCTAAACGTTCTGTACACTCTCTGGCCACTTTATTAGGAACATCCTAATCCTGCTCGGTCATGTGTCAGAGATGCATCACACAAAATCATGAAGATCCAAGTCAAGAGCAAAAGTTAATGTTTATTTAAAACATCAGACAGTGACCTCAGTGACGTTTATAAGCAGGTATTTCAGAATCTCAGAATTTCTGATCTCCGCCACTTTTCATACACAGCCGTCTCTAGAGTTCACACAGGACATGACGTGACCTGCTTTTCTTCTCAGCACAGTTGAGTGACTGTAAGCGACCTGGACTTCCTGTCAGCGTCAGCGTCCTCTGGCCATTCTGCTCCGATGTCTCATCAACAAGACGTTTCATCACTCATGATTTTCTTGCACAATATTGTCTTTAGCGTTTGTTGTGTATGAAAACCCCGGAGCAGAGGTGTGTGTGCACACACTGTCTCTCACTAATCACAGCAGCAGGAGCCAGTCATCTGACTTGGCCTAATTTCTTGCACATAACACAATCACTCTATAACATTATAGTTTTAGTTTAATATTTAGTATGAAATTGTTTATTTTTTGTCGTGATGCGGATGGACACGGAGTCAAAAAGACTCGCTCAGGCCATGCTGCGTGATCGCTTCCAGAAGATCATGTACAGAAATTTTTCACAGAAGTTGAGGAAATGAATCCCATTTTGCATTACCGAGCACAGGGGAAGGAAACCCTTCACTCTCGCGTTTGAATGAATGAGAACTGGATTTGTAAAACACATAACGCCGTTTATTCTGTCATGCAACTGGCAACCCAGCCTGTTTAATGAGAAGTGCTGCGTTCTGATCGGCAGGTAGTTCTCTGAGAAGTAGACTGCAGGGATCAGGAAGGGCGCACTTTAAAGTACACTGCAGAAGGGAGCGCAGCAATCAGCAATCCATTGCTTTTCCTGATCCTCCTTTTAATACCTGAATTTTAGCAGCCTGAATTTGTGAGGTTAAAAAATTATGAAAATGGTGCTATGCGTGTGACTGAAACTTTTCAATGTTTTTGTGTTGATATTTTAAATGCTTGAATTACATTTTCATTTGAAATACACAACCACAATAAATTGCAGTGCTGAAAATTTCAGACATTGAAAAAAATCCTGACCGCATTTTTTAATATTCAGATTAAATTGCAGTGCACAATAATTCTAACATTTTCAAAGTCAAAGAACAAGTTCAAAGTTTTTGTTCAGTTCATGTAATTCAACATTTAAATTTTGCCCTGCTTCACCTGATTAAAATAAATGTGTATATATATTTGTGCAAAAGCTATACTCTGACCAGTAAGTTCTAAAAAGAGAAAACGGTAAGACATGTTTTGTTGTAAACACTCAGTTATTGATGATGGATAAAATAAAATCAGAATCAGCAGATTAGAGAAAAAAAAAATCAGAAACTGGGACCAGCCTCGAGATTTGCAGTCAGTGCAACTCCTCTGCTCATAAAAATCCTCTGCTTGTTTGTTTGTTTGTTTGTTTGTGTGTGTGTGTGTGTGTGTTATTTCTTTATCGTTCCCCTTACAATGTGAACTTGCTGTGCTTTTTAGAATCGCTTGAATGACATTGATGACAATCTGGGCAAAGTCATGAAACTGGACAACGACATCAAGGCTCTGGACAGCAGGAAGAGACAGATGGAGGACGACAACCGAGAACTGGAGGAGAAGATGGAGCAGGTGAAGCCAGATTATTTATCCAAAAATAACACAATATGGTGTAACCCACAACATCCCTAGTCTTGTAGTCTGTGAGCTGCACAGTACTGTAGGTCAGATGTGGAGGGAGATAAATGCCTCTAAATGTCAGCAACAGGAAATTACTTCTCACTTGTATTTCTGATTTGAGATTGCTGGGAGATTTTTTGCAATTTGCTTTTGTTCATTAGTTATTACTCAGTGATGATAAAGGAAGCAGTTCAGTATCTAAGCGACCTCAAATGCAATGTGAGCATAAAATTATAAAGCTTTTCAGCTGACTGAAAGAAAAAAACTGATTTTAAGATCATTACTGTTGATTTGGTTGTGAAAAGCACTTCTGAGATTTACACCTCATTTCAAAACAAAGAAATCACAAATAAAATCACATCATCAGAGAAGATTGAACCACTGGCACTGCCATGACGCTACACTGACATAAGCACCACAGATAGTTACTGCAGTTTTCTGTTTTAGAGGAAGGTTCAGTGACTATACCGGCTCAGCAGCTACTTGGTTTAATCAAAAAAAAAATACGTTCACTGGAAGCAGACCGCAAAATACATTAAACGAGAAGTGTAGATAGACTACAGGGCAAAACGATGCGCTTCCCTTCTTACCCTGACACGCCCATCACTCTGGAACAGGCTCAATCTGGACTCATCAGGTCACATGACCTTTCTCCATCGCTCCAAAGTCCAGACTTTATGATCACTAACAAACTGAAGACTTTTATCTGATGAGTCTCACTAACTAGTGGTTTTCTTATGGACACACAGCTGTTTAGTCCCAATCCTGCGAGTTCTCATCACACTGTGTGTGTGTGTGTCTGTGTGTGTGTGTGTAAATGTTCTTACTCCCTACAAACATAGCTCTGGTATCTACTGTTGATTTTTGTACCATGCAGCTTCACCCAGTTCCAGTCATTTCAAATCTCCTTAGTTGTTGATGCAGTCCATGAATTTGACCTTCTGAAATAGCCAGATAGTGTGTAATAATGTAAGAAATTATATACATTCACTCATGTATCAGAGATGAACAGTGTGCTATACACAGCCACATAAAACCGTGCTTCTTGTCCAGACTATTAGAATCAAATTTAATGCTTTTTGATGTGTCTGTGAAGAAAAGTGGGCATGTACAGCCGCAGAAATGATTCATTACAAAGTGTCTTGTGACCCACCAAGTCCATTCTGTACATTTGCTGCATATTAAAGTTTCTGTTAGTGACTTTGGTAAATGTTATTCTGAGTAAAGCGGTGAGTTCTTGTTTCTTTTGCTCAGGTGATCAAATGTTAAAGAATAGTCTGTTTTCCACTACACACTTTTCCTTATTGTTTAGCAAAGAGCTACCTCCATATTCTGTTTACGGTTTCCTCTCTCAGCTAACTCAGCTGATCTCACCACCCTCTGTAGGGCTCGTCTGTCCTGCATGGTGCTGTTCCCGAACCAGGTCGTGATGCTTCCCGTCAGGATGCTCTCTATGTTGCAGGAGTAGAAATTCCTGAGCACCCTGGAGGGCAGTCTGAAGTCTCTCAGGCGTCTGAGGTGGTAGAGACAATGATTGGCCCTTTTTTCACCACGGTGTTGATGTGACGGGACCATGACAGGTCCTGCGTGATGTGAACACCGAGGTATCGGAAACTGTCCACTCTCTCCAC
This sequence comes from Clarias macrocephalus, assembly GCA_011419295.1. NCBI lineage: Eukaryota > Metazoa > Chordata > Actinopteri > Siluriformes > Clariidae > Clarias > Clarias macrocephalus. The sequence continues at coordinate 9,499 of JAAGKR010011319.1, forward strand.
TGGGCTCTCGTTGATGACGGGGGTCTGGTAGTTTCTCTCCTGCTTAGTACTGAAGTCCACTATCAACTTTTCTGTCTTGCTGATGTTTAGAAGGAGGTTGTTTCTCTGGCACCAGTTCTCCAGATTTCCAATTTCCTCCAGGTAGGCCGTATCATCGCTGTCAGTGATCAGGCCCACCACGACCGTGTCGTCAGCAAACTTGATGATGGTGGTGGAGTTGGTAGTAGTCGTAGGTGTGCAATGAGTACAGCAGGGGGCTCTGAGCACAACCCAGTGTTGAGAGTGAGGTAAGCTGAGACATGTCCGTTCATCCTTACGGCCTGTGGTCTGCCTGTCAGGAGTTTGGAGGTCCACTGACAGAGAGATGTGCTGTTGTTAGGGCAAACCCTCAAGTCAGTGCTCCATAATTTCCATAAGTATATGGACGTTGCAACGAGAGGGCGTGGCACGCACAAGTCCAGAGAACTATGGTGTGTCTCATGATGAGCCGACCCAGTTTGAGTATCGTCCTAATCGTTCAACGGACATTGCCATCTCCAGCCCACTCCATCTTGCTCTCACACACTCGGACAATAAGGATACCTATGTACATAGATTTCAGTTCAGCATTCAACACTATCATCCCCCAACACCTGATCGCTGCTGAGGCTGTTGGACCTGAACAACTCCCTCTGTAACTGGATCCTGGACTTTCTAACTGGAAGGCCTCAGTCAGTACGGATCGGGAACTGCATGTCCAGCACCACCACACTGAGTACTGGAGCCCCCCAAGGCTGTGTGCTCAGTCCCCTGCTGTTCACACTGCTGACTTTTGACTGTGTAGCAACATACAGTTGGAATCACATCATCAAGTTTATTGATACATGACCGTGGTGGGTCTCATTAGCAAGAACGACGAGTCAGCGTGCAGAGAGGAAGTGCAGAGGCTAACGGACTGGTGCAAAGACAACAACCTGTCTCTGAACGTCGATAAGACAAAAGAGAAGGTTGCTGACTTCAGGAGGCTGAGCATCAACAGCTCTCCTGTTTAGATCATCGACAGCACCAAATTCCTGGGTGTCCACCTGGAGAAGAACCTCACCTGGTCCCTCAACACCAGCTCCCTGCACAAGAAAGTCCAACAGTGTCTTTTTTCTTCCTGAGACGGCTGAGGAAGGCTCAGCTCCCAAAACCGATCCTTCTTGAGCATCCTGAGAGAATCCTGAGCGGCTGCATCACTGTCTGGTTTGTGAATTGTTCCATATTGCACTGTAAGACCCTACAGCGTATAATGAGGACAGCTGAGAAGATCATTGGGGTCTCTCTCCCCTCTATCGAAGACATTTACACCACACGCTGCATCCGCAAAGCCACCAGCATTGTGGCTGATCAGACACATCCCTCTTCACACTCCTGCCTTCTGGTAAAAGGTACCGAATCAATTGGGCCTCACATCCAGACTGCGTAACAGCTTTTTTCCACAAGCCATCTCTCTCCTTAACAAAAACGGACTGGGCCAATAAAACACACACACACTCATCATCATCATCATCATCATTCAGATTAACTCAACTACATCAAAACATTGAATCTGGACTGACTCAGTCAACACGCGCGCAAACACACTGATCTACACTACCAAACTATTGTAGACACCAACCTGTAAATGCTCTTTTGCACAATATTCATTACTAGTTAATTTGCACTAAGTATTCATCCTTGCTGCTACTTACGGAATGTTTACTGTTTACTCGTTCTCCTCCCATTACCTCAACTCATCACCTCATTATACACAGAGGGTATAATGACTTATGTAATGTCATGTTTGTCGCATTGTTACTTTGTCGCTCTTGTTTGCACATTTGCATGTGCCCCTTATGTTGTCTCTTTTGTATAAAAGCGTAGATAGTTCCCTGTTAACTTAAAATGTCAATCTGTCTTGTCCCCGCCAGACATCTAATTAGGCTTATTAGTTAGCTAGTTAGTTTTCTGTTGGTTTATGTTGTAAATTCATGTTGCATGTAGCACGTAGCACCTTGGTCCTGGAGGAACGTTGTTTCATTTCGCTGTATACTTAACTGTATATGGTTGAAGTGACAATAAAGCCGACTTGACTTGGTGTCCTCTTGTTTCTCCTACCATAGTGTTCCTTTTAATTCAGATGGTGACGGATAGTGCGAGCTGGCACTGTTGTACCCTGTGTCTGCAGATCAGCTTGAATTTGTTTGGAAGTTAATCAGGGTTTTTTATCCGCCATTCAAACAATCCTTCGTTGTAATTCTTCATTAATTTTGCTTCTCCATCCAGGTAGGGGAGGTTCGCTCCAGAGCCATGTGATGTAAACGTCTTGATGATATTGCACACAGTGGGCACAGGAACATTAAGATATCTGGAGATGGACTTCTGGATGGTAGCTTCGAGATTGTCCTGTTTTTCCACAGTTTATTCTCTCAAATCCACAGACAACTCTTTACACTTCTTTCGTTTCTCCATGCTCAGTGTAACACACAACAAATTACAGAAGCAGCACATGCTTGAAAAGCAATTATTTCTTCCAATTTTGACAAGATGGACTTTTCTTCAGTTTTTTTGTGGTGTTCCAGTGCAAATACAATAAGCACATGAATACCAAAACATTTGCAATTGAAAAATTTTCTGACAGAATTGCATGGGTGCCAATATTTTTTGGCCATGACTGTACGTGATCCATTATCCTGTAACCAATTTACTGATTTATAATTAATACTCAGTGTTAAAATTCTGGCTGATGTATGTTCTGTATGTGTATTATGTGTATATTTTAAATTAGCTTCTGATTTTGGTCACTTTTAGGTGTTTCAGGGTTCAGATGAGCAGCTTCAGGAGATTTACGAAAATCACCAGGTGACCGTGAAGAAGAAAGAGAAAAGACTGACAGAATGTCAGCGTGATCTGGAGAGAGCCGGTCGTGAATGCCAGAGGATGAACTCCATGAAATCAGACCTGCTTGTTGAACAGGGTGAGAGATGGCGCTCTCCTCTCTGAGACTGCAGCGCTCTGGAGAGATTCGGTTTAAACAGCAATAAAATACGACATAATACAAAAAACTAATCAAACTTGGCAAATAAATGCAATAAAATTGTAAAAAAACACAGTAACTAAGCTAGGATAAAAATAGCAAATTAAATAGATAATGTAAATCAATACTGATAAATATAAATAGTATAAATAGCAAAGCAGCGTCTGTACCACACATTGATGTTTAGCCAGGACGTTTAAATACCGCTCAATACGTGAGGTTTGCAATTGAATTACTTAGATTTACTTCTATACAGTGAGTATCATGTGGCACGCAGGCGCTGCTTGTTTTGACGCCGAAAGTAATGCGATCACAACCGAGCCAATGGTTCATATCTCTCTCTCTCTCTGTCTCTCTCTCTCTCGCTTCGAAATTGTGGGTAATCGTCTGCCACGCTCGTTCTCGGTGCGCGTGTCTCACTGGTGTAGTCAACATCCGTGTGCGCGTGAACTGTTTAAGATAACACTGACCACGTATAAAACGTCTTTTATTTTGTATTTGTGTGTGTGTGTAGGATGACTTTCTCACACACACACACACACACACCTGTTTACCTAATAGAAACTCACCCGTGCACAAATATTCATAAATATAAGAATGCTTTGATATACAAGCACGCTTCCAGGACAAATTATGCTCGCAATCCAAGGTTTAATTGTATTACTTTAATTTGTTAAATAAAATGTTGTTAATTAATACATCAGTAACTGTAAGTAAATCCAGAGTCAGAGAGGTAACATGAACTGATCGTCGTTATTAGAGGAATATGGAATATTAAGAGGATACATTTATAAAAATTGTTTTTTAATAATTCTTTTCATTTTATAAGAAAATATTAACTAAGTGGGATGTTGTGTTTTTTAATGTGTTAAAAAAATTATCACACAGATTTTATTTGTTGTTGGACATGAAGAGATTTTGGTTTGTTCATGAGTATTGTGTTGGTCTGCTTACTGAAGGTCGTCTCCAGATGGAAGCGGACAAGCAGGCGTTACATATAAAGAGCCGAGATACTCAGGTGAAGTCTTTAGCTTCTTATCTGGACATGGAAGGATACGACAGAGCTCCATTCAGTGAGAGACAGCTCCAGAGCTTCCACAGTCAAGTCAGAGAGAGACAGGACCAAGAGACCGAGGCTCTTAGCAGGGTTATGGTAAAGATCTCATCTGTATACCTCTGCTTCTGTAGTTCTGATTCCTCGATCCAAAAGTCCATTAAGAAATCTAAAACTGTGTGAACTGTAACTATGAGCAAAAGACAAATAAAATAGTCCTAATAGTTTGAGTTGAGCTCAATTGGCTGAATCATGTGAGTGCAGTTAAAATGTTAATTAGGCCATATTTCGACTTAAAGATTATTGTCTTTGTTGAATTTCTAATTGTTTCTAAATATTCTAATAAATAGAGGACAGAAATAGAGATCCACTTACTTTTATTATAAACGTAAAGAATCTGCTTTCACATCGTGTTTCAGAAAAGAACTTCTCTAACAGTATGTTTGGGGAGATTGGTGTTTTAAATCCACGTGGTGAATGCAGGTTAATTGTTTGCGTTTTAATGAGTGTGCTTGATTGTTATGCAGACCTTTTATGTAAAATTTACAAAAGAATAAAAACTGTTTTTTTTATTTTTTTTTTAGATAAGGCAGTGCTCAGACTAAATGCTGTGAATGAGTCTGGTAGTATTTTCACTTCACACAGACTTTTTCCAGGTGAACCTTCACCTATGAATTATGACCCAATAGAGTCCGAATAAGTCACACTGTTTGTTCAGTTTACAAGAAAAAGAGCTGCTGCTAATTATCAGCTCCCACAAGACGTCTGAGGAACAGAGCCTCATAACAGTCTCATCCACATAATCAGCCTGTTGTTCGTAGGAACATTAGAGCCCCAGAGGTGACGCCTTCCAGACACACGGTGCTTTTTCTAGTATGAACAATAGTCTCAAGAGATTTGGGTTCAACAGAAAATGGCTAAACTTTGTTCCAGATTGATCTGCAAGAGAAAGAAACACAGAAACAGCAGAACATTGATGAGATTCGGGACAAGAAGACCGGCCTGGAGAGGACCATCGAGCTGAAGAAGGACATACAGGTGAAGAAGCAGCAAGAGTTAAAGAACATTAAATCGGACCTGCAGAGACTGGAAGGTTCCTCATCCAGACTTCAGGAGCTGGAGACTGAGCTCACCAAAGCAGTACGTGTTCATCCATAATTTCTCTGTGCGTCAGGTTTATTCTGTGCTTCTGTGAATGAAAAATTAATGCACAAGTAGGAGACTGATTAAAGCTGGTTAAAATGTCTTGGTGAGTGAAATAAAACCTCTCGACCAAATGAAAATAACCTAATTTACCTGTATACAGTCAGGTACAGTAACACTGAGCGATAAGAACACGATAACTCCTTCCCTTACCACAAGAGCTTGAGTTTTATCTTCTCAGCTAACTTTATATGGTTAATCCCCGCTGAAGTCGTCTCTGATCCTGGAGCGTGACCATAGTTCGACTGTTGGATCAGTACACACATGAGAGGGTTACTGACCACAGGGTTCCCGTTTCATAGCTGTATTTATATATGTGAGACTCTATTAACGCTTTGTTGCGGTGTGTAGGAGCGAGAGCTGGAGAAGGCTGTGCAGGGCTCCACTGTGGACCTTCTGAAAACGGAGGTGCAGGAGCTACAGAGAGAAAAGATGGAACTGGACCAGACCCAGCGTAAACTCGACCAGGAAATGGAAACCCTCAACATGCACACCTCAGCACGCACACAGATGGACATGCTGAAGAAAGATAAAGTGAGTGCATTCACATTTCACCCTCTGATTCATCACTCTCACTATTAAACACCTTTAATTACACAGATGGCAGGAATTTAAACATCTCGTATTCAGACCTGAACATTAATTTGACATCTGGCTAATGTCTAATCTGGCTAATGTCTAATCTGGCTAATGTCTAATCTGGCTAATGTCTAATCTGGCTAATGTCTAATCTAGCTGCCGACAACAGAAATCGTTCCAGACAGTGAACGCTAAATTTAATACCAATTAAATAAACAATCAGAAAAAAAGAGCTTATTCTTGTTGATAAATAGCAATAAAATGTAAACTCTGGCATTTAGACTGACAAAGAAGATCAAGTAAGGAAGATCAAGTCCAGGCACAATGAGGACCTGGTGTCTCTGCTGGGTCACTTTCCTAACAAGAGGGAGCTTGAGGACTGGATTCATAGCAAATCTCGAGAGATCAACAGTATCAGAGAGAAGCTGGGCAAGCTCAAGTGAGTGCCCAGGTCGAATTCTATCACATCTGGAATGTTCCGAATAGCACTTTCATTCTCCTTTGAATGTCCACATGACACAATAATAGAAAATAAAAAACACAATGATTTTGATAGTTGTATTTAATAATGTTTACTTACTAATTACATAAGAACTTAAACAAAACACTCAAAACTTTAGAAAGTGGAAACTTGGACATGTTATGAAACTGTACCTTTGCTTTGCAATCTGGTCTGTAATGTGTTAGTAAGGAGCTGGCGTTCAGAGAGCAAAATAAGAGTCACTGTACAACTGAGATTCCACGCAAAGAGCAGCAGCTGGCCAGCTATGAGGAGAAACTCTTCAATGTGTGCGGCAGCCAGGACTTCGAGTCTGATCTGAGCAAACTGCAGGAGGACCTGGAGAAGAGCTCCAAGCAGAGAGGTACGCTGCGCCCGCCGTGCCTTTTATTTAGGGACTTCTATTAGTTAGGTTTCCGTTTAAAATGTTTTCAACTAAATGTAATGAACAAATGATGTATATAGTATATAAAGAAATCACAGTATTTGTTTTTTTATTTGTTGAACTGTTGTAAGTTTCCATAACAGTTTCTCCCTCCACCTGTTTCCGGCGCGCCCCCTAATTCTCTGAGCTTCTCCCTCTCTTTGTCTCCTTTTGGATCTTCTGGTCAGCGATGCTGGCGGGAGCCACGGCCGTGTACACGCAGTTCATCAGCCAGCTGACGGAGGAGGGGGAGCCGTGCTGCCCGGTGTGTCAGCGCGTCTTCCCCTCCGAGGCGGAGCTCCAGGACGTCATTAACGACATGCAGTCCAAACTGCGTCTGGTGCCAGACAAACTGAAAAACACAGAGCAGGACCTGAGGAGGAAGGAACGCAAGCGTGATGACATGATGGCTCTCAAACCCGTCAGGTCTGTGCGTTTCCCGCAGCCCAGATGTGGCCTGGACACACAGCTGTGTAGTGGCTTAGAGCCGCACGAGCTCATCCAAATATCACACTGCAGTCATTTTACACATATTGAGATTTAAACTGCGATAATCAAACTTTTAAATGTATCAATTAGTATTGAGTCATATTTATCTGGGCTTACAGTAAATAAGCTCAAAGGGTATTAAAAAAATGACATAATGTATAATAATTTCATGTGTTTGAAATGAAGCAACCAAGACGTGATTGAAGTGTGGAGTAACAGCTGTAACGGGTTCGACCCAAAGTTGCGCGGGCAGCACCATGAAACACGGACACGAGGCGAAGTCTTATGGGGAAAAGGGTCATTTATTTAAAGAAAGATATGGAAGGAAAGAGGGTTAAAGGAGGGAGGAAGGGAAAAAAGGGAAAGGGATGTTGTGCGCGTGCAGGTCTGGTTGGCATGCGGGCACAGGCTGGCGAGCGGTGGCGGCGGGCAGAGTGGCAGCTTTGGAGATAGCGCTCCTGCACACTCCCATGACGGCGACCTCTTCTGCTAAATACGAGCCAAGACCGGCCCCTCCCAGCTCTCTGTGGGCGCGGCTGGGCGGCTTTCCCGGGTTGGGATCGGGGGTCTTAACGCGATCCTCTCTTCGGCGGCGGGGATGCGAAGGCGGGGTCTGTGCGGCTCATTTACGCGCTGTCCTCTCGCGAAGATCAAAGGGCAGCATTCCGCTGCCTCACCAGCAGTACCAAGTCAGGCGGCCCCGCTCCTTCACACACCCGCAGACGTGGAGGCCGCCTACCTAGTGAGCTTTGGAGTGAGTGAGGAGCGATATTGATTTACCCGCACGTCCATCACAGGCGCACGCCGTGACACAGCTTAAACAGGAAGTACACATTTTTCCCATTTGCACTAGCTCGAAAATAAGGGGACAAACTTATAATGACATATTTATGATGTTATCATTCATAAGGCTTATTTTAAATACTTTGATGTAAATCCTTTCCCTCTTTTGACTGTCTGATGTCCGGAGTCCAGACACATCACCATGCTGAGGTTCCTCCTTGAGCTGCTGTGCTCTCTGTGTGTGTGTGTGTGTGTGTGTGTGTGTGTGTGTGTGTGTGTGTGTGTGTGTGTGTGTGTGTGTGTGTCGGGTGGTTATTAGTCCGCACTGTGCGTGCTGTTCTGGATGGGTTTGACTGAAAGTCACAGACAGTAAAGCTCGATACACTTCAGAGTTCCTCTGCCGCTTTTATCAGCGGTCACATCATCAATAAACACTCGTGACCCAGTTCGAGTGCAGCCGTATACGCCCATGCCATGACCCCGTCTGCACCATGTCTGATGATGTGGTCTGCTGAGCATCATGAGCTCTTCCTTATGTTCTCACGCTGATCTGTGTCAGACCTGGGAAGGGTTTTATTTGTTTGTTTGTTTGTTTGTTTAAGTAAAATCTAATATGTCTGGGGTCTATTCTTCCTACGTCACTAACTCAGTTAGTTGGATTTGATTGTTGTGGATTTGTCCTGATCTTGGATTGTTTTGTTCTTCAAAGCGAATCTCGCGCTTGCTGTCACAGCAACATGTCCGTGAGCTTAAAGCTGCTCGGGAGCAGGTTTATTTCATGTAAACAGGGTTTAGGCTGCGCTCCTGCCGGGTTATGATTGGTTGAAATGGCGAGATCACATCTGATTGGTTAAAGAGCATCACTGACGCGGACTGACTCCGCGGGGAAAAGAAAAGAATCTTGCATGATTATATGAATGGATGTACAGTATTTAAACATAAATACAGTATCTGTACACATGTGTGTGTGTCTGTGCTCATCATTCGTGTGTTAATCTCCGTGTGTGTCTAATCATATGTAACATTCTATCCCCCGATTGCGTCTATATAAGTGGAGGTTATTTTCTCAAATCTGTCTCAGCCGTGTCTTGTCCGTTTATGAGAGCAACCGGTTACTGAAGGTGTGAGGATTATACACAGAGTTTTTCAGATTCCTCGTGTATTGTGTGATAGACAGGATCCTTTAGCACAGCATGACAATATACTTCTTACTAGACCTGTTCTTGTACTTCACTTTTACACTGTAAACCCGATAAGGTTGGAAAAACTCAAATTATTTGAGGTAATCAGTTACATCATATTTTTTAAGTAATGATGTTTTCCAATTTTAAGAACAGAACTATCAATATTTGAATTTGTTGCAAATAAAGTAAATTCAATCTGGCGCGGGAATTGAACCCGGTTCTTTCGCATGGTAGACGAGACACCGACCACTGAGCCACCAGAGCGCTTTAGATTTCAACTGGTGGAACTTTGAGGTGACACTTACTGTTACTTTTACTTAAGTGCTTATGATTACTTAAATTATCAAGTTTGTTCAGCTAACTTTAAATTAATACAAATAGGATTTGAGAGTGTATGTACACACACACAACATGTAACACGGGCAGCACTTACGTATTTAATAATTTAATTTTAAATTATCTTTATTAAAGTTTGAAATTCTCCATAACCCTCTAATAAAAGCTTTTGCTCCGCTTGAGAAAAAAATTGAGCTGCTCTTTTGGCATTTCGTCACCCAATCGCAGGGTTTGTGATCAGTGTTTCTACTGTCGATGCGTGTCGCCTTTTAAACCAACGCACGAACGCGCAATAATCCTAGACAACTCAATCCAGCGACACTAATCATCAAGTCAATTTTATTTATATAGAGCTTTTAACAATTGACATTGTCGCAAAGCAGCTTTACACAATCAAAAGAAGTAAGTCTGTATGCAATGTGTATGAATCAAAATGATCAGATTGTCCCTGATGAACGAGCCGAGGGCGACGGTGGCAAGGAAAAACTCCCTGGGATGGTAATAGGAAGAAACCTTGAGAGGAACCAGACTCAACAGGGAACCCATCCTCATCTGGGTGATAACGGAGAGCAGGGATTGATCAACTTAATAATGTGTACTGGAAGTTCAGTGTAACAGGAGACGTGTTAAAATTAAAAGGAGTCCAGTTTGTTCCTGGAGGCTCAGGTAGACT